>OZ007599.1:284442476-284549976 GCA_963931845.1 Maratus michaelseni | reverse complement strand
ACTACCAAAAATAATTGCTTTGCAGAAGCACGTTCATAAAGTACTGATTTTTAAGTTCATCTATTAGTATCTAATTAATTTGCTTTAAATTGATTTGTGTCTAATGAAATTTTGTGCCATTATTTTACGTCTAATTCAATTTTGTGTCATTATTTTTTGTCCATTATTAAGAAATTTACATTCAGACTCATGTAAGTCAATAGTATGTTTTTCACAAGACGAAGACCCAATGTCCATTTCATTGGACACGCTAAAAAACTATATATATGTATATATATTAAATAAATGAACATATGTATTGTATCTAGTATGTATGTATCCAAAGGACCAATAATCTGAATTTTGAAAAAAATTGCGCGAAAAATACGAGCTTGGGTCTTAAGAGGTTAAATGTGGTACTTTGAATAAAAAATAAATAAACAAAAATGCAAATATACACAAAAAAAAATATGCCAGAAATTCAAAATCAAAACTTAGAAAATTACAGAAATTTAAGAACCACGTCAGAAAAAGCATTTCTAAAATTCCTATCGAAGGTAAAGTGTCATTAACCTCATACTTTAAGGAAACTTTTGTCCAAGTACTTTCTTTCAAAATAATTTTCTTGATAAAATAACAATAATGCTGTTATTAAAAAACAAATATTTTTTATGATATTGAATATTTTATTTATTCAAACTTTGTAAAATAGATTTCTTTTTTAGAGTTATATAATTTTGGTAAGTTTCGTTGAAAAACTTAATTTATACCATCTTCCTAAATTAAATTTTTAAACTGAATTGAAGAGTTGGGGCAGTATTCAAAATATACATTAAATATATTCTCGATTATTATTTTTAATAAGTTCATAGAAAACTTTCATGCTTTTAGAAAATTTCTAGTTTGTAGAGCACTGTACATTATAATAAATACTTATTAAATAATATTCTTTTTTGTATGGGCAGTGAATATGCTGAAACTTGAATCTGCTATTTTAGTACAAAGTATTAACATTGTTATGTTGATTAAATACGTGTTTTCCTTTATATGCTAAATATTTTGTTATTTCGCCTTTAAATCAATGAATCACAGCGCAGCACCATATTACCTACATCATTTATATATACCCACCATAGAAAATCATGTGTTATTCCTTCGAATCAATTTGATGCTGCACGTATTATATCGATTTTCTCCTGAGATCCTAAGAGAATGGATGGGGCAGTATCGAAAAAGAAACGTGTTTTGAAGATTTTATTGAACTGAAAAAATCTAATACTTTTCTTATTTAAATGCGTCCTGATAATATTGAATCTTATGTTCCTGGTTAAACTAGTGAAGATTTTGTATGTTTTCCATATTAATTCTCAAAAACATTTAATTGTTTCCCGAATACTTTTTAATTAAATTTTGTAAAATCATACTAATAAAACTAGGAATATTTCGTGTATATAATATGGATTATACAAAATAAATAACTACAAAATATATAATTTAAATATAAAATTAATGACTTTCTTATAATTTTTGTAGTTTAGGATTAATAATTCTTTTAAAAATATTATTAATTTCCATAATCTCACATGCTTTTAAAATAACTTAAATCGCATAGCAATAATAACATTTTTTTTACTGTTTAAGACTTTCGTTCTTTTGTGGTAATTTATTATAGAAATCTGTACTCAGTTCATAATTTCCCAAAAAAGGTTTTAAAATCCGTGTAATACAATTCCGTATAATAATATTTGTCGAATTTTTGTCTGCAGATGGGATTACTCAATACTTAACTTTAAATACAATGTTGACATGTTTCTTATGTTCGGTCGAGAACACAATGTAATATTAGATGAATCAGTTTCCAGCTTAATATTATGACCTCTCACTATCCTAAATACTTCATTTGATTCCACGATAAAATCTTTGCTCTTGAATAAACAATGGATTCTAACCAAGATTTTGTAAAGAATAATTTCATTTCTATGCTAGTTGAATTGATTCTTATTTCTGAGATTCAATTTCAACATTTTTTAAATTTTATTTTTCAAAACTGTTCATTTATCATTTCACATAAAAGTTGCAAAGATAGGATTATTCATAAAAAAATATTCATATAAAAAATTAATCATATAAAAACTATTCATATAAAAACTTAATTATATAAAACATCATTCATATCTTAAGTCTTGGTACTTTTATTTTTAATCCTACTCAAAATAAATGGTTTTTCAGCAAAATAATTGTAAGTACTTAAAATCCTCTTTTTACACAATTAAGTCAGAGATATTTTTTAAAATCTCTTACTTTATCTCAAATTAACTAAATTGAAAATTTAATGAGATAAGGGATTCTCTTTCATTTAATAATTAAATACAAAAATAATATAAAAAATGACAATCTGATTTCTATATGCTGTTATTTCGATGTGGTGAACACTTTCTTTTTACGCTATAGTAATTTACTTTGATACCAAAAATATTTAAAGTGGAGTGGTGTGTCAAATATTTGGCATTCAACATATTGTTATGAGCAATTTCGGCTGTATTAAAGGATTTTACAGCAGGACATTATCTTATTATTTTGATATTTATTATTAAAAGGTATATTTAATTTGTTTAAAAAGTATATTTATATATAATTTGTTTAAAAGGTACATTTTATTTATTACGACTGTACTGTCTGATGATGTTAAATTTTCAGAGGATAAAATTTTATTTGCGTGAATAATCGTTTATTGCTTGGGGATTTAGATTAATATTATGAGCACTGAAAGTTATAAACTGAAGTCCACGATAATTTCGAACAATTATAAAAATAAAATATATATTTTTTAATTTTTAATTTTAAACCTGTAGATTTGTAGCAAGATAAATAAAATGAATAATGAACTTCACTTAAATATAACCGCACTTTAATTTTTCAACATTTTAAAAATATATAATTAAAATCGCAAAATTAAACTTCCTCTGTAACTTTAAGAAACACTTAAAAATATACCTTATAATAAATTATTCGTTAAACTGAGTTTACAGAGTCTTGTGTTATATTACCACAAGAAATGTAATAAAAAAGGTGAATACATTAAAAAGTTTCTGTTGCTTAATTAACTGCATGATAAATTATGTTACTGAAAGATAATTAAAATACATTTCGTAAGTAAAAAATGATTAATATAAACGGCAAATTCATTTTACTTCACATATAAGCTTATATGAAGCATTACTATGTTGAAGTCGTTTAAAAATGCTTCTGTAAAATAGTTAACATTATAAAAGTAGCTAATATGTTTTGCTGATTTCCATATAAACATAAAAATAAGTAACAAACATTAATTAAAAGAAATTTTCTTATGATACAATCTAACAAACCGCATATAAGCTATTAAAAAAAGTATTTTAGTGTCACACGCTGTTCGTGTAATAATTGAAAAAGCATGTTTTATAGCTTAAACTATTTTAAAAACATATTTAAGCTGAGTCAATTAAATTGCAACTCTATGAATTCCTCTAAAAAGTTGATGGCTGTTAATTTCATTAAATAAGGTTTTTAATTGCTTTTAACAATACACAATACCTCGTTAAAAAAAATTCAAAATTATCTTAGTCAAACATTAAAATTTTCTCCAGAGGATCAGAAGACTCTGTCAAATATTAAATATTTCTCTGATACATCATGGATTGTATGGTTGGCTGAGAGAGTCAATGAGGGTTAAACGCACCCATTGGGCTAATGTAAACTAATCATAAAATGGGCTTCTTAAATCATAAGAGTTGGCTACCATTCAATTATACAAACCGTTTGGACCGTGATAGTGTATTTGGATTCAAACATCTGTGGCAAATGCGCAATATTGAGATACACACACATTACACGTGATTAAAAAGACACTAACTGTTTATAGGAATGCATTGAGAGTAACCTGAAAATCTGTACAGATAACATATACATGTCCAATGCAAGAAAATTTGGACGGTCTAAGTGGATGAGCAAGTAATTTGCGTTTAGGTACATATAGCATTTGGGCTGGTGAGCGAAATAATCATTTAATATCTGTAAAACAAGAATTATGAAGGAACGTTACACACGAGTGGGGATGTAAGCAGCTGCGTCTTTTAGAGGGACACTATATACTAGTACAATCAAACTAGAGCTTGGAAAATCTCCTAAATTATCTTAGTAAGTTTCTAGTGCTTGAACACCTAAATCACACACCTCATGGAACGAAAAAAAAAATATTTTTTTTCATAATGAATACTCACTGTGCTTGAACACCTAAATCACACACCTCATGGAAAGAAAAAGATAAATATTTTTTCATATTGAATACTCACTGTGGGAAGTAGTTTGAAATATTACATCAAATACAAATAAGAATTACTAAACAAAGTTATATTTCTGATAATATTTAGCATTTTACATGGATAAAAGTTTATTATCCGCGCTTTTATAAAGCGTAAAATAATAATGCTTGGCTACATTTATATTTCACTCATGTTCAGTGTACTGGTGGCAGCTAAATTCATTGAAATATACTATAATATTTAAATTAATCCTGTGATATAATACAGCTTATTATTCCATCAGACAATTCTGATGTTCTATCATAATTTGTATGATCATTGTTCAAAATGTACTATTTCAAACTAAAAATTTAATAACCTGTCATATAACAATTATCCATGAATGTACTTGAATGAAATTAACTAATTAGTACTGCTAACTGACAGATGCTTAGAAAATATCTTCACACTCTAAAGTATTTATATATATATCACAATATATTTTTGAAAATCTATTTATATAGTAACAGGTATCAGTTCTTACCTACATATTTTATACTTTTATAATTTGAATTATTTAAGTAAAATTTTATTGAGATACCTTATTGTACATTAAATCATTTAAATATATTTTTTATCAACACAGTAAAACAAATATTGGTATTTTACGTATTATCCGGAGCATGTCAGATACAACTGGGCCAAGCATGGCGCCAGTTATACTAATTACAATAACCCTTATTTTTTGATAAGTATATAGTTTATTTATTTATTACAGTGTTTAGATTTTTAGTATAATTTATAGTTTATTTTTTTTATTATTATACTTTACAGTTTTTTGTTATTTATTTATTATTGTTTATTTTATTTATTTATTTATTTATTTTATATTATTTATTATTTTAAACAATTTTATGAATTTAACAATATGTAATTACTGTTTTGCACATTATTGGCAACGATAAAGAAGATTGGCAATTAACAACCATTTCTGGCGATTTATCTCCTGGCTCGGATAATACATAAGTACACAAATATTTTTATATTTATTTTATATTACAGATTTTTGACGACATAGAATGGATAAAATTATTTTTAAAAAGTAATACTCTGTGCTGTGAAAAAGCAGTTATAAGAGACAAATCAAGGCAGTTTTCTAAAGCATTGGTTATATTTTATAAACGAGTTTTTTTTTCTTTGGTAAGAATACAGGTTACCAAAAATGATATTAATACAATTTGTATGTAATATTTAAATGAAAGAGTCAATAAATATGTTGTAAATTGAAGAAATTTTATATCTTTATAAATCCATGATAGTATTTTTTGTAACACATTTCCAGTTAATCAATACAGAAACATTTGTGTATGATTTTTAAATGAAATATGACCTATGCGACGTTTCTCCCTTTAAAGAGGTTTCTCTAATTTTGAAATAATCTAGAAACATTTTATTTATAATTGATATTTTGAATTGTATTTTTCAAGAATGAACAAAAATAAGCTAAGAGAATAAAACATACATTGCAGTAATTCAGATTTTTTGCACCAAACACACTTCTTCATAATTCTCATCAGCATCTTCTACATCAGAAAATCTTATACGATCTTAATTAGATATATATAGAGATAAAAAATAGTAAAAAAAATTAAATAATATTTCTTTCCTGTTAGTTTGTAGATGCAAAAGATGTTAAAATGTTTTCTAACATTCCACTAAAGTTCTGAATAATATGAAATCCCATTCAACCATCCTAACGTATCATGATTTTAGGCGAAATATTAAGCCTACATATTTTGTTTTTTACAATATATCGTTCAATATGGCGGCGAGTTAATTCTGCAGAAATGCATGCAGATGGATTCTATGAATGTACGTACAGTATGCTTTATATGCAAGTGCATTACATTAATGAATTAAAGAAGTCTCAATGTTTCCATTTTGAATACCAGTATTTCTTAACACAAATCTTCGTGATATATCTCTATTGAAAATGTAATTACAATATATCGTTCAATCCTTTGCGGTGAGTTAATTCTGCGGATATGCATGCAGTATGGATTCTATGAATGTACGTACAGTATGCTTTATATGCAACTGCATCACATTAATGAATTAAAGAGGTCTCAATGTTTCCAATTTGAATACCAGTATTTCATAACACAGATCTTCATCATATATTTCTATGGAACATGTAATTACAATATATCGTTCCATCATTGGCGGGGAGTTAATTCTGCGGAAATGCATGCAGTATGTATTCTATGAATGTACTTACAGTATGCTTTATATGCAAGTGCATTACATTAATGAATTAAAGAGGTCTCAATGTTTTCATTTTGAATACCAGTATTTCCTAACACAAATCTTCGTGATATATTTCTATTGAAAATGTAATTACATTATATCGTTCAATCTTTGACGTCGAGTTTATTCTGCAGAAATGCATGCAGTATGGATTCTATGAATGTACACTTAAAAATTTGCAGCAAACTGTCCAGTCATTTGGCCGTTTTTGTAGAAAACGGTTACATAACCGTAATTCAACTCTATTCTGACCGTATTTTTGCTCATTTTATGGTCAGAATATAGTTAAATTATGGTTACGTAACAGTTTTCTAGAAAAACTGTCAAATGACTGGACAGTTTGTTGAAAAATTTTAACAGTCTACGTACAGTATGCTTTATATGTAATTGCATTACATTAATGAATTAAAGAAGTCTCTATGTTTCTATTTTGAATACCAGTATTTCCTAACACAAATCTTCGTGATATATTTCTATTGAAAATGTAATATAAATTTACTATGAAGATTATTGTTTGGAAAAAGTGATATTCCAAAAACAGACCAGTAGGTATCCTGAAAATAAGCATAAATAATCCAAACTATAACTAGAACCCCAGCACTAATTAATGCAACAAAAAAGAAATAAATTATTTTAATTTGTATATTTAATTCATAAATTTCTCTCACATATATATTTATATTTTTTAATCTCATATTATTTTTTATCATATATTTTTTTTCAAATTTTTCGTAAATGTCTCATGATTATTAATTGAGATTTAAACCACTAAAAGAAAAGAACCAATTGTATTAAAGAGAAACGTCCGTTGTCGAATAGATATCCGTTAGTCGAGTAGAATAGTCGTATAGCAGGATAAATATAAAAAATCGAAGAGTGTGGAAAATATGATTACAAATATCTCGGCAACTAATTATCCGATAGACTTCATGCTTTATGTAAAATTTGTTTTTTATTGTCTTTTATATTCACTCCTTAAAATAAACAATTTCGAAAATTTTTATATACCTTTTATCAGAACTAATATTTCGAGAGTCTGAAAAAAATAGTTCCGGATAATCGAGGTTACTAAAATTCAATAAGCTTCTTTCCATTATTACATACTAAATACATACCAAATTTCAAGTCTCTATCTCAATTTGCTCGGGAGATTGAGCGTTTACAGACACATAAAAATACAGGCATACACACAGACGGACCGCTATTTTTTTTTTCTAAAAATATGTTTTTAGGTATCTCCAGTGTCTGAAACGTGTAAATCCGTCAAAAAAATTTTTCGATTTTTAAACCGATTACAATACTTACCCTATACTACGTATGATGGGTAAGTAAAATAATAATTGCGGATTGTACGATGTTAAATGATATAGAAAATGAGATTTAAAAAACAAATGACTTGCAGAGCTGATGTTGAGGCTCCTGATCTGCAGATTTACTAGTGATAAATCTTTTTGAAATAAATAAAGCTAATAGAAGAGTAAATGTCAATACTCATTAATAAAAATTTATAAGTACGTCTCATTTTTCCAGTTCTAGATCGAAGATAAGACATTATACAAAGCAAAATGAATTAAAAAAATTATAACACACACATTACATTAGTATTTATGTTTATCTCTATTGTTTTTCAAATAAATGTTGACGTTTGTGAATAAATTTTATTGACATTTTAGGCTTAATATTTGAATGGTGGAATTCAAGCTTTAAAATTATTAACAGAAACCACATATTTTTAATCATTCAACATAATGCACAGATTTCTGTTTATTTACTAATCAGTTACTAATTTTACTTTTCTATTAATTAAACATATTTCATTTACACTTCAATGTAATATTCTATGCTTGCACTCATTATATAACTAAAAGAAGAAATGAAGTCAGATAATTAAAATATGAAATGTGCTTTAATACTGTAAAAATAATAAAAGAGTTCAGTAATTAATTGACAAAAAAATTCTCCATTAATCATTAAATGCATTTTCTTTTTAAAATTACTATGGACAACCATATTTCGTATTCATTCGAATACAAATACAGTGAAATACTTTAACCCTTTATCTACTGACGGTACTTTTAAGTACCATCAGAGAAAACTTTATATAAAATTTCTTTAATCTGTCTAACAGTGATAATAAGGTTTTGTTTTTATACAAAATACTTTTCTGGATCACATTTAGAACGCACAGCAAAACAGTGGAAGCTAAATATTTTATAACGTGGTATTTTTCTCAACCTTCTACATAAGTTGAGAAAAAGATCTTCTCTTTCTAAAAATTGTTATATGAAAATTTTGCAACTATAAAAACCTTTCTAATTAATGATAGGATCACAATACATTCATTTACATTGTTCCGATAAAGAATTTTGATATTTCCTTAACAGCATTTTCTGTTAATTAATCTAATTATTCTTGTAAATATTTCACAAAAAGAGCTATTACTACCGCATTATTAAATCAGCTTTAATGAAAAGCCTTATCTAAATTTCATATTATTATAATATAAATTGTCTAATATACCTTCAGACATGAAGGAAGATAATTATTGAGATTGAACAATTTGTTGATTCATAATTCAACAGATAAAGGGTTAATGTGCAAGGAAAAATATATTTGAAAAAAAAAAAAAAACGTTTTAGTAGTTCTTTTAAATCTACTCAGGGGACGATTTCTAAAAATATAGATAAATGTTGTTGGTCAATGGCGGTTGTCTTAACAAACCGAGTTTAAAAGAATATTGCTATATAAAATATATATATATATATATATTTTACAGACATGTTTTTTTCTCCTCTTTTGAAAATTTCGTAGTGTTTTTCAGGGGGAAATGTGTTTACAATAGTAAATAGAAAGTCAATTTTAAAATGGAAAAAATTATACCAGCGAAACAGAAAAATTGTCATGAAATTCCATGGAAATCACTGAAACGAGTATTAAAGGTAGAAACAAGTGAGAAAAGCAACTGAGAAAGAAGCATCTTGTTATCGTGGTGTATTGGAAAAAATGAAGCTTTTTTATGCTGTATGTCGTTTGTCGAATTCCGAAGATATTGAAGCTAATGATAAAAGTAAGCTGCATTAAATGCCGTATATATATATATTTAAAGTTTAATATACAGTCTCCTCTAAACCGGGAATGTAAATTCGAGATTCCTTTGAAACTCTGCTTATATTTATAGTATACTAGAATATATAGTATACTTTGATGATATACATTAAAACGTATATATATATATATATATATATATATTAATACTAGATGATAGACTATGAGATTTATTGAAATGCAGGTGCAATAACAAGATTAAATTTTTATTTTGAATAAATTAAAAGAAAAATCCGTGAACAATAAACCACAATTGAAAAAATTCAACAGCTTCTAGCTCTTCGGAAGGTTAGAGGAACAAAAATATCAAAATTATTTGGAGCCTGTCAGGTTTCGCTAGGCAACACCAGCTTGCATACTTAAAAGTATATTAAAAAACTTTAAAAAAAATAACGCTTTATGCACCAAATTATGAATTAATGAAAATTTCGCTTTTCAAAACATTTTTTTCTGAATATTTGAAAATATGTTAGTAGATTTGTGCAATCATTAAATAAATTTGATAAAGTTTTCATTTATTAAAGTTTAATTAAATAAATCAGGGATACTTACAACTCTACCCAAATAACTTCATCATGATATTGTTTTTAGTATTTTATAGAATTAGGAAATGGGAAAATGTATTGGTATTATGCATAAACAGAAAATTTTCAGAATTTAATATTTCTGCTGAATGCCTCTGTGCAGCTACAAGTGGAAAAAGAAAATATCCATCTAAAATATTTTTTGCTTTTTACAATGAAAAATGCTTTTGAAATACGATAAAATAAAGTTTCTATAATTCATGCTATCTTGCATTTCTGTCAACATATGAGTTAAATGAATTTTATAACAAGTTTCGATTAATGATACTTTCTAGTATCGTCGTTGCATAAAGGGTTAAACATAATTTCAGAAAAATTAATAAAATTCAAATAAAAAAAATATGAAAACACAACCTTTTAATTCAAATAATATAAATATGTGTAGTAAAACTAATCATAACTGAAGTATAAGATCTATTGAATGGAAAACAATACAAATATCAATTTTAATCAAATCAAAACTGGAACATAATTTAATTATAGTATAATATTTGTAATAAAATAATAAGCTTAACATATTTTTGATATTTTTGCTCTTCTCACTTTCATACGAGTTAGAAGCTGTTGATTTTTTTGAATTGTGGTTTATTGTTCATGTTTTTTATTATTATTATTATAAAAAAAATAATCTTGTTATTGCACCTGCATTTCATTAAATTTCATAATCTATCATCTAGTATTGTAATATTTATCTAGTTTGTGTACTCATAACAGCTGCTTTGCGCCTGGTGCACAAAATTTGCATATATATATATATATATATATATATAATTATAATATCTATGAATTTCAAAAAACATATCAAGTTATATATATATATACACGAATGAAATAAAGAGAGAAATTTTGGACAGTGAATTTCTCACCTAGGCAAGCAATTAGAAAATATTTTTTGCAAATTCACCTTCTAAGGGAGTTAAATGGGAGAGTGGAAAGTTTTGGGCCAGTTGGTTTACGTAGGACCATAAAATTTGGCGAACAAAGCTACTAAAAGATAATTAAACACGTATTTTCCCGATTTTAGAAATTCAACCAATAAGGAGGTTAAATGGGGGAATGTAAGTTTTAGGTCATTTCGTCATACCACAGCAGCAATTTAAGTTTGGAGCGTAAAATGCAGAATAACAAATCTACTAAAAATAGTTAAACACGCATCTCAGAGATTTTAGAGCTATTTTATTGATGTCGTCCCCAACATCGGCGATGGACCCGATTATAGAAGATTAGACGAATAAGATAATTAATGCTGATTTTTGAATAGATATTTTGCGTAAGACATTCTTTCAATGATTTTTTTTTTATTTCATAAAATATATAGATACCATACGAAATAGAGTTTCGCTAAATGCTATGCCATTTGGTTGTTTTTTTATTCGTACTGTCAGGAAAATCGTATATTTTCTATTACATGGACGAAAGAAAATGCACATTCTCATTTATAAAGAAGGGTTTTTTTCTATGAGTGTGTCAAATTAACTTATTTTTTTCTTGATTGTCTTTTAAGGATTTATATGCGGGAATGTACAGAGCTCCGTTGTTGTGATGGCCAAAATAATGTATTTTTATTTATTTTACCTGCAAGCCATTCATAGTTAACACAGGCAAAACCTCATGGATCTGCTTGTCTTTATATATATATATAATTTTAGTTGTAAAACTCTTCGTAAATGTATATTCGCAATTCCAAAAAATATAAACTCACTCAATTGCTTAATGTTTTCATTTCTAATACATTCATCAACCATTTCAGTGATATTTTCTTTGATCTACTGCATTTTAGTAAAATATTCTCAATGTTAACATTTATTTAAAAACAAAAAACTTAAAAGTAATTAACACTTAATTATTACATTTACTAACCCTGTTTTTAATAACATTAAAGTTAATCCTATTTTGAAGAATGAACAATGTAAATTTCCACTTCATAGTATAAATGTTAAACATACCTTTAAATACCCTATTAGTTTAGGGCGTGGAATATTTAGCTATAATACATTTTCTAAAACCTTCAAACATAATGACACACATACATGTAAATGCAATGAACCCGAATTTTCAAAATATACTAATGCCTACCATGGACACATTATTGCTGGTAATTTAGACGTTGTCACAAATCCTCATTTAAGATCTGTTATGCGTTTTGCTACTAAGTGTCGCATTCATTCACAATCATTTCCGAAGTCCATCATACAACAATTCACTTATGATTTGGATTTCTTAATTTGCAAAATTGCTATAAAAACCCATTGAAGTCTTTGTAGAATGGAAACCTAATGTATTTTTTCTTTAACAACAATATTTACAGAAATCACATATTGATAAAATTCCTGTTTCTTTCTCCACCCTTCAGCCGATCATTCGTGAACTACAAAACAATTTCGTCATGACCTATGTTGACAAGGCTGCAAATAACTATGCCATCATCTGCAAAAACTACCACCACCTTCTTAGAAATGAAATTTAAATAATTTAAATAATATTTTCACACTTCATGTTCCATTAAAAGAAAAAAATAGTCATATCTTAAGTTATCATAAGTTATTAGGCTTAAAAAGTAAAAACTTCAATTATCTCTACATTGGTATGATTCTAAAGTTTCGCAAAAATCATTTAACATTCCAGACTATCACTGTAGGATGCAATACTTATAACACATGCGGCTAACTCACTTTTCTTAAATATTCTCATACAAATCTACGATGTATCTATCAAGAAAGATAGCACTCATTGTATAAAAAAGAGTTATGTGCTAGTTTATAAAATCAAAACACTTACCCTTTTTCAACAATATTCTTTTGACAAATTTACACTCTATTAATTCACTTTTTACAGATTATTTCTCGTCATTACAATTACCTGACAACATCGATATTGACTACTTCAAAACTTTAATTAATTTTTTACTTTTTTCATAACTATATCTTCCATAATAATGTTATTTTTATGAGAGACCAGATACATTCCTTTATATATAAACACGAACAGAGAAAATCTTTTTGTTAAATAATGTAATATGCAAGTATAACGCCTATACGCGGAGCTCTCTGTTTAAAAGCCGAAAACTAGCCGCCAGCCATGTATTAAAAAACAACTCAGCTGTGAAAATATTCTTTTTAAATTTGTCATGTTAAAATATTTTATTATAAACGATACCGAAATATTTTTTTAAATCTCCGTTTATAATATCAGAGACTTTCAAACTATAAAAAGTGTTAAACGTTATACGCCTGTTATTTTATGATCTTTGTAATGTTTTAAGGAGAAAAACAGACGTGATTAGGAAGAAAACTAGAAGAAAATCGGAAATCGAAAAGTGAGAAGAAATATTTGATTCGGAAATAAATACAAATCGAAAAAAACCTCTTTGCCGAAGACTTGAGAATCGTCAAATGAAGTTGATCAGCCAATTAGTGCAAGTTTAAGAAAATAAATGTTTCACAGTTGCTTAGATAAAAAGGCTTTAAACCACCTTCTGAAAAACATGTCTCTGATAAAAACAGAACAAATAAAGTTTTTTGCGCATTAGAAGTTTCATGAAAACTTTTTAAATTGGTTACATTTCTCAAAATTTAGATATCCAAAAGAAAATGTTTTTTTTTTTTTTTTAAATAGAATATAAAATTGCGCGCTAAAACAATTGCTTGCAAATTTTTAAATACGCCATTTAAAAAAAAAATATTTAAAGGTCTCTTTCATGTATCATTATAAAAAGTGGATAAATGTAAGGGGATATAAATAGAATGACTGACGAAATCGGAAAATGTCATCATTCTAAAGTTTTATGTATTTTTAAAAGTTCATTACATCGTCTAATGCTGGTACATCGTCCTATTCAATTTTTTCTTTAAACTTTTGATGGCCGTCATGGCTTTAAACTTTTGATGGTCCGTCCGTCCGTCCGTCCGCATATAACAACGCACAAACTACCCAACCGAATGGTTTGAGATTTAAGATATATTATCTTTGTAGAATTTTGTCGAGACATTTCAAATTTTATTAAAATAGAATCAAAACTTTAGGAGATATTAATAAAAATATTTATTAAGAAATTTGAATTTTTTTTTTTTTTAAATCGGTGCTTTTTTGTTATAGGAGCTTCCGAAGTTTAATCGTCAAGCGACCGAGATATGACAGAAATTAATCTGCAGACGATATAATTCATTTCACAGAATTAAAAATCATCAAGATCTGAATATTTATATAACTATCTACAGTACGAACGCACCTCGTTTGTCACCTTTTTGACGTACAATTTCCAACTTGTTTCTAGTGTTCCAAGAAGAAGTGATGATGTATGCAGACATCAATTCCAAATGCTAAATTATTATAAAATGTACTTAGTTTCAGTATTTAAGATTATATTAGTATTTATGTTCTTAAATGTTCGGCCACAATAAAGGCATTAAAAAGAAGTAAAAAACATACATAAACATAATTAATCCTTTAATTACGGGGTCGACTTGATCGTAGAACATTTTCTGTTATAATTTCTACATTGAAATTTAAGTTACATTTTATAAAATCTTCGATTTTTTTAAAACGTAAATAAGATGACTGTCAAGAAATTATAAGAGCACCTGAGAAAATTCGCCTATTATACGTCACATCAGAATCATTATATAATGTACGTGTTTGTATATCGTGAAAGTATTCCCGAGAAGAAAAGGTGCAGGTTTAGATAGTGTTATTTACAATATATTTGAAGATGCCGCAGGGTAAAGAGTTATCTGTGACCGACTTTGGTTTTATAAGTGTGTTTGTAAATCTGAACGAGAAACAGCTCGGTTAATAAAGCGTTCTAAAATTGCCATTCACAATGAAATAATTAGAAAAAAGGATTCAAATAAAATTAAACGATCTGGAATAAAACGAATTTTGACAGCAAAGGATGATCGACATATATTTCGATTATCAACTCAAAAAGGTCTTTCAACTCGGGAAAATACGAACCGTTTCAGCAAAAGAACCTCACACGTAACCCTTTGGAAGAGTTTGAAATAAAAAAAGTAATTCAAAATGTTGAAACTGTTGAAAAAACAGAGATTAATGAAACATCATAAAGAAAAAAGAGTGAAATGGGCTAAAAATGTCATGTTATAGGACAAGAATTGGAAACAAGTGACATTTTCAGATGAAAAAAAAATAATCTTGACAATCCGGATGGTTATAATCACTATTGGCATGATTTGAGAAAGGACCCGAAATAATGCTTCAGTCGAAAAATGGGAAGGAGGATCCGTAATGGTTTGGGGAGCTTTAGTCATGATGGATTATGCGACTTGACCCGAATTTTGGTACGTATGAACTCTGCGCAATATCAGGCTATTTTATATGGTGATTTGATACCGTTTGGACCTATTTTAGGTGGTGCTAACTGGATGTTTCAGCAGGACAATGCTTCTTGCCATATGGGTCTAAATCTATGCAGGAATGGTTTTAAAAAGAAAAAAAAATCATGTTTTGTCATGGCCAAATCGAAGTCCAGACTTCATCCCTATGGAAAATCTTTGGGGCGTATTAAGTCGCAAAGTTTGTGCTAATAATAAACAGTTTTTATCTGCCAATGAACTAGAATTAGCCATTGTAAAACAATGGCACAATATTTCTGAATATGTCCTTAATCACCTGGTCACTTCTATGAAAAAGAGAGTGTTTGTGGTTAAAAGTAAAATGGAGGGCCAATATCGTATTAATTGACATATTATTTTTCTTTTTAGACAAGTGGTCTTATAATTTGTTAACAGTGTATCATTCTTTATACTTTTGTTAACGTACTTATTTATTGCATTATTCAAAATTATTGCAAATTAATTTTAATAAATATGTTGTATTTTGATATCTCATGTGTTTAACCTTTTTTTACTTCATAATTTTCAAAATTAAAGTGGTCTTATAATTTCTTAACGCACTGTATATATATATATATATATATATATATATATATATATATATATTGCTGTAACTCTATTATTTATGAGCAGATATGGATGTGACTGAGTATGTGTATAGGATGGTCTCGACCGAGGTCATTGGTCAGCTTCATCTGCCATCTTGTTTCAAAATTGCGGCCTGTTAAACAATTCAAAAGTTGTACAAAAATTTATAAATTGAAGAAATTGTTTCCGTTAAGTGTTAGATTGTGATACAAGGATTCCGAAACATTTTTGTTTTGGCTTTATCTTAAAAAATGGCTGAGATATGGCAGTTTGAAATTCTAGGGTGGCTGACATTTTGTTATGCTGTAACTCTCATGCTGAAATTCACATTGAAATTCAGTATTAACGAAAACCGGGATGGAATATGCTATAATCGGGTTCTAAGCATTTTATCTTCGGGTGTTTGAGTAAAATGAGTTGAATTTTTAAGAACATGGAAACTGGAAGCTAACTTTTTATTACTCATTTGATCTATTAAAAAAAGCGATAACAAATTTCCACTGAATAAGTATCAATTAGAACATGTTACTGTCTTCAATTTATTTGTATGATGGATGTCAATTAAGGTAAACCTAAAATTAGATCATCAAAAAAATATCAAACTTATGACACGAAGCTAAGCGTTTCAAGATCAATTCTAAAAATAGCTTAAAGATTCTGAAAAACAATGTTTCTTTCGTGCACTTGATGCAAAATCCGATATTTAGGCATATTTTTTTCAACACAATGGCGTAACAGAATACACAACATGCAAAAACAATGATCAATTGCAATGCTTCAAAAACGTGAAAGCCTCACGTGTCGCTTGAAGAATTGTGTGTTCTTGGTGTAACACCCCAATGTTTATTTTACTTGTAACAATTATGAATTAAACAAGAACGAAAAATAATGCGTCTTATGTAACAGTTTCCAACGCTTCCAAAATAATTTTACAAATAATTACCGTTTAATAAGCTGAAAGCTAAAATCTAAGTAAACAATTTGGAAAACGCATAACATATTTAAAAACGTAATTTCAGGAATTTCCAATATATATTTCCAACATATATAATATTCGGAAAATATTCGAATACTTTTATTCAGCCCTGTATAAAATCTATAGATTTGTATATATACTACATAGGATGCTAAATTTTAGTTTAGTTAGGAAAAGCGTAGCACAGTTTAAAATTCTCCATCTGGAGTTTCTGTCAATAAACGGAAATGTATTCACAAACTTCTGTGCTGTCCTGTATATGATCTACAGAATTCATACACACCAAGTAATAGACAAAAAGTGAGTTAAATTTAAAATCGCGTTCAGCAACTTAAAACGCACTTCCAGGAATTATTGTTAACAGACAGTAAAGAATTCTTTTGTGTGTCCCTGTAAATGAACGATGTCTGCTATACACAATGTTCTGTAGTAAGCCTCTTGTAATGTACCTTAGGGATATATGCAAATTTCAATGCGTTTAAAATAGTGAAGCATTATTTAATTAAACCGCAAACGATTTTTCTCCATAGACGTAATGTAACGGAATTCTTTTGAGTGTCCCTGTAAAGTAACTGTAAGTGCTATTAACACCATATTCCATATTAAGCTACTTGTAATGCACCTTAGTGATATATATCAATTACACTGTGTTTGGAATTGTGGAACATCATTAAAATAAACCGCAAATGATTTTTTCCCATAGACCGTAATGTAACGGAATTGTTTTGAGTGTCCCTGTAAAAAAACTATAAGTGATACACTCTTCAGTTTAAATAGGGAACATGCTATAGATAGCGATAATAACACATAAAAATTGCAGGGCAATCCGAGCATATTTACGGGGGTTACAGCACGGACAGACTGCCAGACGGCAGACGGCAGACGGCCAGACAAACCGAAGTCATAAACACTTTTCAACTAGGTTGGAAAGTGTTAAAAATGAAAATAAAGAAAACTACAAATGGGTACAAATAAACAAAACATTTGTTTTACATATATTGAAATGTTTACAGGTACAATTTTTTTTTTCTTAAGGTGGCTCGTGTTCTAGTTTACTGTTACAGATTTCTTGAACAATTAATGTTAATTTGCTGTTATACAATAATAAATTATCTTCAAGATCTAATCTTATTTTGCAATTTGCTTTTTAAATGATCCAGTCCGATGAAAAACTATTTTCACGTACTTATTTCGGTGCGCAGTGTATGTTGGCTGTCGGCGTCGACTGAACCGGTATTCCCTATAAAGTGCATAGATAACTATGAAAAATGCTTCTTTACTGCATTCTGGATTATACATAGAACTGTGTATTACATAGAACTGTGTAGAACATATGTAGTATTATACATAGAACTGTGACATCAATGTTACCCCAATAATATACAATTTAGCTTTTCGATTTTATTTCTTAAGGCCATAGGCGTAGCGTGACCGAAAAATTGGGGGGGGGGGGGGGCACAAGTGTTTATTAAACACACACGCGCGCACGCACACATTCCCATATATATACAGTGGTATCTTGGTTAAAAAGTCCTCGCAGAAATTTTTCACATTGGGTAAAAGAAATTCAGTTTCGATCTTCTAGCCCCCTAGACCTAAAAGTTTATTTTTCTTAAACATTCGTCGTACAGCCATTTTTGAATTTTTTGCGAAATGTTTATGTGATTTTTAGCGTTTTTTCGCGTTTTGCGACAATTTCTTAACATTTTTGTTAGGAATTAAGTTTCAATTTTTTAACACAATATAAGTAAAATATGTCCTCTGCCTTTTTTTAATTTTTCGCGAAATTTTTATTTTATTTTTAGCGTTTTTTATCTTTCCGAGGCAATTTTTTAAACGTTCGTACGAGAAATCTGGTTTTATTTTTCCAGCCGATATAGTACATTTTCTACTCTGAGATTTAAAAAAAAAATTAAAATTTATTATGCGATTTTTCGCGTTTCGCGTCGATTTTTTTTTACATCCTTAAACAGAATCCAACTTCAATTTTTTAGTCCAATATAGCAAATTTTGTGATATGCGATTTTAAGATTTTTCACGAATTTTTTATTCAGCTTTAAGCGTACCTCGGCGATTTTCTTAAACATTCGTAAAATACATCAGGTTTCAATTTTTCAGCCCGATATAGTAAATTTTGTCCTCAGTGATTTCTAAATTTTTCTTAAATTTTTTATGTGATTTTTAGTGTTTTTCCGCGTTTTGTGGCAATTTTTTAACATTTGTGATGCGAATCTGGTTTCAACCTTTTAACCCATTTTTTAAAAATTTGTCCTCTGCGTTTTTTAAATTTTTCATGATTTTTTGTGAGATATTTTGCTGTTTTTTTCGCGTTCTGCTGCGAATTTTTAACATTCGTAAAAGGAGTCCAGTTTTAATCATTCGGCTCATTGTACTAAATTTTGAACTCTGCGATTACATTTTGTACTCAATTTTGTTCTCACTGATTTTAATCGCGAATTTTTCATGCGACTTTTTGCGGGGTTTTTTTTTCCGTTTCGTGGAAGTTCTTAACATCTGTAATAGGAATCCAATTACAACTTTTAGTCCAAATTATTTTAGCCCATTTTAGTAAATGTTGGCTTCTTTCAGTAATGTTTATTCGGAACTCGTTATAGTGAATTTGAATTCGTTCGCGAATTTGTTATGCGGGGTTTAGCGTTCTTTCGCGCTTTGCGACGATTTTTTCGACATTCGTAAAATGAATCCAGCTACAATCTTTTAACCCAATATAATAAAATTTGGTTCTCTGCGATTTTTAAGTTTTTACGCATTTTGAAGCGATTTTTCGAACATTCGTACAATAAATCCGGTTTCAGTTTTTAAATACAATACCGTTAATTTTGTCCTCTGCGATTTTTTAATTTTTCGTGAATTTTTTTATGTGATTTTTTTTTTCACGTTTCCTGGAGATATTTTCACATTCGTAAAAATAATCCGGTTTTTAACTTTTAGCCCAATAGAGTATTTTTTTTTTCTCTTTTCAATAAAGTTTATTCAGAATCCGTACTAATGATTTTAATTTTTCATGCGATTTTAACGCTTTTCGCGTTCCGTGGCAATTTTTTGACATTCGTAAAAGGAATCCAGCTAGAATTTTTTAACCTAATGCAATAAATTTTGTGCTCTAAGATTTTTAAGTTTTCGTGTTTATTTTTTGCAAATTTTACGTTTTTATGCGTTTTGCGGCGATTTTACATTCGTAAAGGAAATCTGGTTTTAATCTTTGAACACAATACAGTAAATTTTGTCTTCTGTGTTTTTTTAATTTTTCGTGGATTTTTTTTCACGTTCTGTGGAGATATTTTCACATTCATAAAAAGAATTCACTTTCAATCTTTTAGCCCAATACAGTAATTTTTTTTCTCTTTTCAATAAAGTTTATTCATCATTCGTACAATGATTTTAATTTATCATGCGATTTAATTTTTTTTTGCGGTTCGCAGCAAAAAAAGAGACAAAAAGAGATTTTTAGTGTTTCTTTGCATTCTGTGGTGAAAGGAATACGGGAGGGATCGTAAAAGGTGTCCGGTTTAAGTGTATTGTATTAAAATCACATAAAAAATTGTACCCGATTTTTTGCGATTTTTCGCTGTTAGCGGCAAAAACACTTGTAAAATGAATTCGTTTTCAAGCTTTTAGACCAATCTAAGTATACTTTGTCCTCTGCAAGTTTTGAATTGCTCGCGAATTTTATAGTGTTTTTTCGCTTTTTCGGCAAATTTTTTATCTTTTCTTTCTCGAAAAGGAAATAACTAACTCTGTTAAATTTTGCTTTCCTGCGATTAAATTAAAGTTGGAAGAATGCAAAATCGTCGTGACGTGAACTACGATGCTCAAGATATTAAACTAATTTCGGTCGAAATAAAAAATTAAAAAAATTCAAGGTTAGTTTGATTCGAGACAAGATCAGGCGTAGCCAGCACGGGTGTACGCTGTTGAAAGCAGTTGGACCCCACTACCAGGTTCATTTAATTCGAGGTTCACTAGGAAAAAACACGACCAAGTAAATGAGGAAAGCTCCGCTAGATAATTTTATTGAAATTAATATTTTTGTAACAAATATAATAAACAGCATCACAACAACTGTATCTAGCGCCTGGTGGGGGAGGGGGGGGCACCGCCCGTAACACCCTTGGTACGGCCCTGATAATAAATAAAATACATTTATCAAACTTTTAAGACATTTGAAATAAGTTTAAACGGCACTTTTAAGAAGTAACTAATCATTTAATGTATGTGCGCCTGCAAAATTGCATGGGAAATTGCACCTTCGATAGCAACGGTTTTGCTTTACAAAGGTATTTCTGGAACGGATTACCATCGTTTACCAAGGTGCAGCTGTATGTTAACTTTAAAACAGCTCATTCAAGAAGGCTCACATTTAAAAAAAAAATCATAACCATTGCATCTCAAAAATGCGAAGGTATAGTAGAAGATTAAGTTTT
This sequence comes from Maratus michaelseni, assembly GCA_963931845.1. Lineage (NCBI taxonomy): Eukaryota > Metazoa > Arthropoda > Arachnida > Araneae > Salticidae > Maratus > Maratus michaelseni. The sequence continues at coordinate 284,528,364 of OZ007599.1, read as the reverse complement.
TTCAATAAAAAATAATAATAAGTAAGAGAGAGGAACATATTTAATAATTAAATGATGAAAATATCAATTATTTTTCATAATCTTAGTGATGTGTGGTTGCATTCCATTGGTAAATAATTCCAGCGACACAGCTTGGAAAAGCAGGATATTTATGACTTGATTAAATTATAATTAAAGTTACAACAAATTAAATGAAATATATATTGCGGGGAAACAGAACTCCCGCTCTGATAAACACAACTACATTTTCTAAAGTCTACAGACGGAATGAGAAGGGGGAAAAGTACATGTAGATACTAACCGCAGACAGCGGGAAAAACAGCTGACACATTGAAATTGTCCGCAGCTGTAAGAGAGTGATAGTTCAAACTTTTGTTTAATGAGTGTTCGTATCGGGGTTTGTACTGCACAACACAATTTTTGCTACCAAATTCATCACTTCAAAGAAAAAGAGCTGAGCTATCTATACTGATCTGACATCTGATTAAGTAAAAAAAATGAAGAAATATAAAAATATTTAATTAAGTTATTTCATTTCCATTTTGGGTCAATACAAGACAAGTCTTAATTGACTGTATCATATTTTAGAAATTGATGTTCAGAAACTTGGGGGGGGGGGGGGGGGGGCACGTGCTCCCTCGTCCCCCCCCCCCGAGGCTACGCCTATGCTTAAGGCTATCTTAATTGCAATCGAACTAAAATCTGAATCCAAATCCATAATCTAAGTTTGAAACACTAAGAATTTATAAATAAATTTTCGTTCTACTTATTTGATCTATATTAAGGGTCTTCAACCGGTAGTCTGCGTGGCACTAAGCTACCATTATTTTGTTATAGAATAATGTGTCATTTTTAATGACAGAAACTTTGAAATTAAGTAAGGCGAATATCACCTTTCGAAATTCGTGATAGCAAACAAATTTCTTGTAAAAAATTTGAAGAGCCTTATTATATTAACCTTCCTACTCTGTTGAAATTTTACTGAACTTTGATTAAAGCGTTTCACAGCAGATTTTTCTAAAAAACTACTTAACATATTTTTTAACTTAGTTCTCTGTGGCTTTTATTTCACTTATGACTCTATGGCTTTTACTTCATTTATGAAAACCTTCTCGAAATAAATTAATTATAGAAACGGGTCGATTAGGCCCATATGGAACAGAATGGTTAAAGGAAGCCTCCAATCATCTATATATATATATATATATATATATATATTTGACCAGATTTTGTCTTTATTTTATAACCATAAACAACCTAATTATTAATTTTTATGAAGTTTTTTTTTACCAAGATTTAGAGCTTGCTTGATACAGATTCAGAGGAGATGACACCTAATGTAGTAATTACTTTCTTTATTATTCTAAAGAAATTTAATTTTTTTTATTCCTTTGACAAAATTTGTATGGGTATTTAAAATATATTTTTACTTTAAAAATATTGAAATTCATTATTTTTATACTACGAGTAACAGGAGCAATTCGAATTTAGAAACACAAAGAGTGCATTAGTAATTTTATTCAAATTGCGAAGCATGTTATGTGGCAGCGTCTAAAATATTTTTCAACGATAAATTCAAAAGCACTTGAAACTTTTGTATACTATTAATTTATGTCAGATTATAGATTAAAATATAATTTACCTTGTAAGTGTTATTTTTTATTCTTTCCTAAATACAAACCACGATTATTTTTGTTATTCTATATTTTTTTTATTCCAACATTTTCAATTGCTGACAATAGTTATTTTTTAATCCGCAAAAATGTATTTGAAAATGACTGAAGTGAAAATATAAATAATTGACATAAATTGAAAACCTTCCAAGCAGTTGTTATAACAATTATTCTGAAATAAATCGAATTATTTGCAAACATGCTAGTAAAATATCAGGGAAATTTATCTTCTAATTTCAAACATTTTCTTTACAATACAATTTCTTTTTCTGTAATGATAAAAAGAAAAAAAACTAATATGAAGAATACCGCTTTCACAAGTTATTGTACTCTCATTTAAAATACGCTTCGTAGACTTTTACCAAATTGCTTAAATAAATCATTTACAATATAAAAATTTCCTTTTCTTTAATGATAAAAATAAGAAACTAATTTGAATAAAACCATATTCACATATTTTTGCACTCTATTTTAAAATACCAATCGTAGATATATATTTTTTCGAAATTACTTAAATAAATCATTTAACAACTTTTGAATTTAAATTTAATGTTTGAGTCTATAATGAGAGAATGAAGCGAAAGAGGATTTTGAATTTATTTTTTTTGTAATGTAAGTTTCTTTCATTTATATTGAAGATGGATTAGTTATTTAAAAAAGTAAAAAATCTTTTACATGATTAAATGCATCTTCAATAGAATCTAACACTTCAAAAATTTAAATAACGTACTTATGTAATAATAGCAACTATGCCAGTTATTTAATTTAGAATACCACCAACACATTTTCTGTTTTTATGACACGGATATTTTTCTAAATTATTTGAAATGCGTGATGTTAAATTTTAAGTTCAAAATAACGGTGGTGACATAAAAAACATACTCGACTTGTTCTCTTTTATTGTACCTCAAATGAATAACAAAGAAAAATTTGGTTTCAATTTTAAAGAACATGAGTCGTTCAAATGTATTCATATATTTGAAAGAATTTATATATTCTGAGTGCCTTGAATGAAACTATATGAAATAAATTTTAATGTATTTTTTAATTTATGTTTAAAATGCAATAGATGATTCGAAAAGAAAGAAAATTATCTTGCATTTTTATATCGAAATGATTAAATGTATCTCCAAAATAATTTAACCTGTCGAAAGTGTATCTAATATACTAAAGTGCTAAGAGAAGAGTATTAAAAGTATTTAATTTAGAATACCAGAAACATGTTTTCTGTTTTCATGAAACGAATATTTTTCTCTGTTAGTTAGAATTCATGATATTGAAATATAAGTTTAAAATTATAGTGGTTAAAAAATAATAACATACTTAGAATCCTTATGCTGCGCGATACTTAAAATGAACACTAATAAAAGAATTCGACTTAAAAGATTCAAAGACGTGAGGCTTTCAAAACCATGAAAATGTATTCATTCATTCGAAAGATTTTATATGTTCCAAGTGCCTTTGAATTTTTGAATTTGTTAATAGAACTTTGAATTGATAATAAGTTACGAAATAAGAAAGATAAATTTACAATTTAAATATAAAGCGGTAGTTGTAAAGGTAAGCTGGGTGTCGGAAATATTCATGACCTTTGATCTTTATTTGTAACTAAATTTACTTTAGTATATAAAACAAAGGAAATAAGAACGAAAAATAATACTCCGGAGCATAGATTATGAAACAATTTTCAAATCTATCTGAATATTGTTAAGAAATTTTAATTTTTCATACAATGAAACGAGAGAGCTAAATAAACAATCTCAAAAACGCATAATGGAGTCTAATTCTAATTTTAGCAATTGCTATCCCTAGCCTGCAAAATATGAAAATTCTTTCGTGCAGACCTGCTTACGATCTACGCACCTCATAATGCACCAACGTTCAGTTAATTTTCAAACATGTACACTATAGTGGAAAAACATGGATTTTAGAATATTGTTATGAATTTTGTAAATATTTCATTCTTTTTAATTTATTTTATTTTATTATTGTGAAAATTGCAGTATTATTAATGTATTTCCTATTGAGCATCATGTAACTCAATGCTAAAGACCTCAGGTGCTTTGCAAGAAAAACAACCTTACAGCATCGGTTTTATAATGGAGTTCTATTGGAAAATCGCCAAGGAATGGGTTTATCGCCAAGTTGGCGATGGTTTTGGCGACTTATTTTTGTCGCCAAATTTGGCGATATATCGCCAAATGTCGCCAAGTTGGCGACGGATTTGGCGACTTTTTGTGCGACCCCCCCTCATACCTTTACATTGGGATCCTTTCTCGTTTGGAGTACTCTATCGAGAGTTAAAGCACTTTCTGGTAATTTCTAGCATCCGAAAGCTCTGGAAAATTCTACAGTTATCTTTAAAGCCTATATAAGGGACCTCCACCATTTCAGTTAGTGAGTTGTCTGTCAACTGCGATTGAATTCATACGAGAGGCTTTGCATTGAGAACTGTGTTTCTCGGATCGATTTTGTCGTTGATACGTCGTATTGAACGCATTGTTTCTGTGTGAAATTTTGCTGTGCTTTTATTGGATTTGAAGATTACTAAATATCTTGTAATTTTCAGAAGATATCGGTTTTCGTATTGCACTGTTTATAGTGAATAAAGCCTTTTGATTGTTCTTATATATTGGCATCAGTCCTTTCGAACCCCGAGCTCACAACATTTGGTGTCAGAAGTGGGCTTGAATGCCGATCACCAGAGCAATGGAGGAGCAACTGAAACAATTATTGGAGAAATTAGCTGCGAATCAGGCTGAGATGTCAACCAACCTTGGCGAGATGAAAGAAGAAATGAAGAAGGATATGTCAGCGATGGATAAATAAATGACTGCCAACCTTGGCGACTTAAAAAATGAAATGAAGAAGGATATGTCAACCAACCTTGGAGAGTTGAAAGACTTAATAGAGGATAAAATAACATCTTTAAATGACAGAATTGACGGCGTGGAAAACAAAGTTGAAGGAAGATTTCAACAAGTAGAAGGAAAAGTAGAAGAAATTCAAAGGACAGCCAATACCGTAGAAGAAAAAGTTCAAAAGATCGCCGAGACCGTTGAAGAAAGAGTAGAAGAAAAAGTTCAAAAGATCGCCAAGACCGTCGAAGAAAGGATTGAGAGTGTAGAAAAGGAGTTGGAAAATGTGAAGAAACAAAAGATAACTGCCGAAAACTATCCCGAAGATGTCAAGTATCAAGCTATGCTTCCTCGGGCCTCTATTAAACTCTCGACCTATGACGGAAAATCCTCATGGCCAGTTTTTAAGACACAATTTGGGATCGTAGCGGACGCCAATGGATGGGATTCCCAGACAAAGGCTTGCCAGTTAGCTGCTTCTCTACGAGCTGATGCTGCCGACGTTCTACAGACTTTGCCTGCAAATGAACCGCTGGATTTTGAAACGCTCGTCCGTGCCTTAGAATTGCGCTTTGGCGAGAAATGCATGAAAGAATATAGCAGACTCCAGCTCAAATCTCGACAGCAGAAATCCACTGAATCCCTGCAAGAACTTGCTACGGATGTCGAGAGACTTTCATATCTCGCTTATCCTGGCTGTCCGACTGAAATTAGAGAACGTTTAGCTCTGCAACATTTTATCGATGGTATGCGTGACCCTGAGATCCAGACAGCACTCCGGATTCCAGATCTCAATGATCTAAAAGGGGCTTTAGTTTACGCCCTGAAATTAAAGGCAGCCCAGCAAGCTACTAGGAAAGATCGACACTTTGTGCGAGCAGCCAACCTGCCTGAGATGTCGGATAGAGCTGTGGAGCGCTTACAGCAGCAGATGAAGGACATAATGAGACAGATGAACTCCTTAATGGCCAACAAACCTTACAAGAAGATCAAGTGCTGGAAATGCGGTGGAGAAGGCCATATCCAAATTGACTGCACAAGACGACCCAGCACCGCAGGTAATATCTCACCCGCTAACGGAGGAGCAGGAAAACTGATTAATGGCCATCTTGCGGGGCGGAGGTTGCCAGATTTTGAGAAGCCCCATTTTCAAGTATGTGAAATTTCTGCAAGAAGTTGCGGCGAGAACGGAGTTTTTCTAGTCGGAAGTGTGAATGATTTGCCCTGTAATATGATCATCGATACAGGAGCCAATGTGACCATCATTCGGAAAGATCTAGCTCAGCGGCTGAAAGAAAAACTCTTCTGGACCCCGCCGCGTGTTATTCTTCAAACTGTGACCGGAGATAAGATCGATATACACGGAAGAATGACACTGAAAATAAAGTTTGGGAACGCCGCTTACCACCATACAGTCTATGTTGCCGATATTTCAGACCCTTTTATACTCGGACTGGACTTTTTAAAAGAGCATGGATTTACACTGGATTTTAAGAAGAATGAGTTACGCTCTGCTCAAGAAGATGTCACTATTTTCAAACTTGGAAATGAGTCCGGGTCTATTCAACGGATCACAGCCAAGGCAGATGTTATCATCCCTCCTCGGACCGAAATGATGATACCTGGATTAACTGAGAACGAAAGTAGTTTTCAATGTGGCTTGGTTGGATATCCTGAGAAGAGCCCAAAAGCAGTGCTAATAGCATCAGCGCTGGTAGATCTGTCGAGAGATGTGATACCCGTGAGGATGGCGAATGTAAGTGAAAAGTCTAGAATTATCCAGAAGGGTGAAGTGCTTGCTACCTGTGCTCCAGTCACCTGTGTTTGCAAAGACCCGAGCTTGACGTTGTCGGAGCCGCCTACAAGTTTAACACCTGAAATTGGACGAAATGAGAATTTATCTCCTGAGCAGAGACATGCCGCAGAAAGACTGTTCCAGGAATTTACGGATGTGTTTTCACAAAACGAGAATGATATAGGTCGCACTTCTCTGACATGTCATAGAATTGATACTGCCGACCATCCACCGATTAAACAGCATCCAAGACGCTTGCCGTTTGCAAAACAAGAAGAGGTTTCTAAGCTCTTACTAGAGATGCAGGATAGTGACATCATCGAACCGTCATCAAGTCCGTGGGCCTGTCCCATCGTGTTGGTCCGAAAGAAAGATGGCTCCACAAGATTTTGTGTGGATTATCGTAAACTTAACGATATCACGAAGAAGGACAGCTATCCTCTACCAAGAATAGACGACACGCTAGATACTCTTTCAGGGCATAAATGGTTTTCCACACTGGATTTGAAGAGTGGATATTGGCAAGTAGAGATCCATCCTGATGACAAAGAGAAGACCGCATTTACTACTGGACAAGGACTTTGGCAATTCAAAGTTATGCCGTTCGGACTCTGCAATGCTCCAGCAACGTTCGAGCGCCTCATGGAGACAGTGTTAAATGGCCTGACTTTTGAAGCTTGTCTCATCTACCTAGACGACGTCATCATTGGTGGCCGCACGTTTGAAGAACATCTAGAAAATATTCAAAAAGTGTTAAAGAAGCTAAGAGCGGCGAATTTAAAGCTGAACCCATTGAAATGCAAGTTCTTCCAACGGGAAGTGGAAGAACATGCCATCACGCATCTAGGACACATCATTTCAGCTGAAGGTGTTCGAACAGATCCTGAAAAAGTGTCCACAGTAAAGAACTGGAAGCGTCCGGAAAATGTCCATCAGTTGCGAAGCTTTCTGGGACTATGCACTTATTACAGAAAGTTTGTCCAGGGGTTCTCCAACATCGCAAGACCATTGCATAGGCTCACTGAAAGCAAGCAGAAGTTTCTATGGACACAAGAATGCGAGAATTCCTTCCAGCGGCTGAAAGAAGCTCTCACATCCTCTCCAGTCCTTACCTATCCGCACCCCGAGAAACAGTTCATTGTGGACACGGATGCCAGTCATGAAAGTGTCGGCGCTGTACTTTCCCAAGAAATAGATGGCCAATAACGAGTCGTAGCATACTGGAGCAAATGTTTATCGAAACCAGAGCGGAATTATTGCGTCACTCGTAAGGAGTTATTAGCTATAGTGAAAGCCATAGAACACTATCTCTATGGCAGGAAATTTCTCCTTCGTACTGATCACGCATCCCTAACATGGCTGATGAATTTTAAGAACCCAGAGGGCCAAGTAGCCAGATGGATACAACGGCTCCAGGAATAGGACTTTGACATCAGGCATCGCAAAGGCTCATCGCATGGAAACGCCGATGCCCTATCAAGAAGACCGTGTCCTGAAAGTTGTCGCTATTGTTCCAGAGCGCAGAGCAAGTATAATCCCGAATATGTCATACGCCAGACGAAGACTTCACTATTGACGCCACCAGATCCCTGGAGTGATGAGAAGATTCGAGAAGATCAAATGGCAGACTCTGAGATCAAACCAATCTTGGAGTTATTAGAATCTTCTAGCACGAAGCCCAGTTGGAAAGACATCTCGACTTACAGTCCTACGACGAAGCAATATTGGGCTCTTTGGAACTCTATCCACGTCAGGAATGGTGTCCTGTTCCGAAAATTCGAATCTGAAGATGGGAAGACATCTCGGTGGCAGTTGGTACTTCCTCGATCCCGAATACCAGAGGTCCTCAAGGAATTACATGGCAGTCCCACTGGTGGCCATTTTGGAGTCATGAAAACATTATATAGAGTCCGAGAGCGCTTCTTCTGGGGAAAAGCGAGAGCTGACGTCGAACGATGGTGCAAATCTTGCGATGCATGTGCAGCTCGAAAAGGACCAAAGAAACGTAGCTGAGGAAGACTACATCTCTACAATGTAGGAGCACCTTTCGAACGCATCGCCCTTGACATCCTAGGCCCTCTGCCAAGAAGTGCTGATGGCAACAAATACCTCCTTGTTGTCATGGACTACTTCACGAAATGGCCTGAAGTTTATGCCATCCCTGATCAAGAAGCTTCTACGGTTGCGGATGCCTTGGTACACCAGTAGATATCAAGGTATGGAGTCCCCCTTCAAATGCATTCTGACCAGGGGAGAAATTTCATCTCTGCTGTGATTGAGGGTCTCTGTCAACTTCTCGGAATGGATAAAACTAGGACGACGCCTTTACATCCACAATCGGATGGCATGGTTGAGAGATTTAATCGTACCATCCTCAACAATCTCTCACTGCTAGTCTCAAGAAACTAATAAGACTGGGACCAAAAACTTCCCTTGTTTCTTCTCGCCTATCGCAGCGCCGTCCATGAAACAACCGGCTATTCCCCGTCTCAGATGCTTTTCGCTCGTGATCCTCGTCTACCTTGTGATCTGATTTTTGGTCGCCCTCCAGATGCGCCTTCATCGCCAGAGGGATACGTGCAGAATCTCCAGGCACGATTTGAAGACGTCCACAACTTGGCTCGAGAGCGGAACAATATACAGACGGAGAAGATGAAGACCAGGTACGACACGAAAGCCACGGGACATAAATTCAAAGAAGGTGATAAGGTTTGGTTTTATAATCCGACTCGACGTAAAGGACTTTTTCCCAAACTGCAATCGCACTGGGACGGTCCTTATACAGTCCTAAACAGACTGAACGATGTCGTAATTCGGATGCGAAAGTCACCAAGTTCGAAGCCTAGAGTCGTTCATTACGACAGGCTGGCTCCATACTATGGCCATAGTACTTAGTTCATTGATTGTAAATAGTGTAATGTAAATAATGTAAATTAGTATGACCATGGTCTTGTATATAAGTTAATGTAATAATTTCTTTTGCTTAGCATTATCATTATTAATGTTATTATTATTTAAATACTTGTATGTAATGATGTCTATGCTTTAATTTATTTTTTTTTTTTTTTTAAGTGTATATTTTGTATAATTCAGCATTATGAATGTGTTTAATTGTTATTTTCCATGTTTGCTTTAAGTGCTTTGAATAGTATAGCATTTGTTGGTAACGGGTTTGCTTTCCGATCAAAGGTTGAACTGCCCGAGACGTGCAGTCCTTGAGAGGGGGGCAATGTTATGAATTTTGTAAATATTTCATTCTTTTTAATTTATTTTATTTTATTATTGTGAAAATTTCAGTATTATTAATGTATTTCCTATTGAGCATCATGTAACTCAATGCTAAAGGCCTCAGGTGCTTTGCAAGAAAAACAACCTTACAGCATCGGTTTTATAATGGAGTTCTATTGGAAAATCGCCAAGGAATGGGTTTATCGCCAAGTTGGCGATGGTTTTGGCGACTAAATTTATTGACTAAATTTGGCGACTAAATTATTTGTAACTGAATTTACTTTAGTATATAAAACAAAGGAAACAAGAACGAAAAATAATACTCCGGGGCATAGATTATGAAACAATTTTCAAATCTATCTGAATATTGTTAAGAAATTTTAATTTTTCATACAATGAAACGAGAGAGCTAAATAAACAATCTCAAAAACGCATAATGGAGTCTAATTCTAATTTTAGCAATTGCTATCCCTAGCCTGCAAAATATGAAAATTCTTTCGTGCAGACCTGCTTACGATCTACGCACCTCATAATGCACCAACGTTCAGTTAATTTTCAAACATGTACACTATAGTGGAAAAACATGGATTTTAGAATATTGTTATGAATTTTGTAAATATTTCATTCTTTTTAATTTATTTTATTTTATTATTGTGAAAATTGCAGTATTATTAATGTATTTCCTATTGAGCATCATGTAACTCAATGCTAAAGGCCTCAGGTGCTTTGCAAGAAAAACAACCTTACAGCATCGGTTTTATAATGGAGTTCTATTGGAAAATCGCCAAGGAATGGGTTTATCGCCAAGTTGGCGATGGTTTTGGCGACTTATTTTTGTCGCCAAATTTGGCGATATATCGCCAAATGTCGCCAAGTTGTGCGACCCCCCCTCATACCTTTACATTGGGATCCTTTCTCGTTTGGGGTACTCTATCGAGAGTTAAAGCACTTTCTGGTAATTTCTAGCATCCGAAAGCTCTGGAAAATTCTACAGTTATCTTTAAAGCCTATATAAGGGACCTCCACCAGTTCAGTTAGTGAGTTGTCTGTCAACTGCGATCGAATTCATACGAGAGGCTTTGCATTGAGAACTGTGTTTCTCGGATCGATTTTGTCGTTGATACGTCGTATTGAACGCATTGTTTCTGTGTGAAATTTTGCTGTGCTTTTATTGGATTTGAAGATTACTAAATATCTTGTAATTTTCAGAAGATATTTTTTTTCGTATTGCACTGTTTATAGTGAATAAAGCCTTTTGATTGTTCTTATATATTGGCATCAGTCCTTTCGAACCCCGAGCTCACAACAATATAATACTTTCGAATATAGTTTAGAAGTATTTTGACTTCAGGGCGTTGTTCAATTTGTTCCCCTGTCTTATCACCAATGTGTCACTCTGTCCATCCGTTTGTCTACGGTATTCTAACGTCCGTAAGTGTGTTTCAAAATTAACTTACTAGAAAATTAACCCTGCTCTGTATGATATTTTAAACATTTTTCTGTAGTTTTAATAACTGCATATATAACACGGAAAATATTAAGACAAATTCCATGCAGCTGTTACCCGAAATATATGAAAAATACAAAGTGTGACAAATGGATACACCATGCAAATACGCAGAATTATACTTGTATTGTAGAAAAACATTTTGGTTACTTGAAAGAATATATTAAATGTTTGTCTGTATGTTTTCCTGTTAAAAAATAAAAGTACTGGGGTACTTCAATTTGTGCTTCAATTTGTTACCCATAGCACAATTTTATACACATAAATTATGGACAAATGTACTTCAAAAAACAATTATTATGTTAGTTTACACACAATGGAACATCCCATTTTAATCATTTAATCCTTGTACAACCTTTATAAAATCGTACATCGCGCCATCCTTGTATTACGAAATGTTAGGGATAGTGCGTTTTACTTAACATCGTGGGGGGAGGGTCTATTGCAACTTGCTTGCGCCTTTCATTTATTTTTTGGTTCGATTTCGTTGGATGGTCTTCACGCTTCAAAATCTTAATTTCTTCCCAAGGACAAAAATTGACAGCTAGTAGAACTCTACATTTTAATAATTTTACAGGCTTATGTTTTATTCTATAATACTTTACTTATACGACTTTACAGAATCCAAACATTTATTTTTAATGTTTCTTTGATTATAAAATAAATGAAAGTGTTTCTTTTTTGTCTGATTGTATGTTTATAGCATTCAGGTAGTCTGTAAAAAAGATCCGCTCTTGTTATTACAAACGGATCAATTAACAGATATCCAAAGTTTGTTTAATGTTTATACAACAACGTTTTGTAGAATATCTAGAGAAATATTTGACGAAGTTTTCTGGAGCTTCAGGTATTTAAAGAATATGTTTAAAAGCATATTTTTTCTGTGAAGGTTTGGCGCAAACAACAGACCAACAACAAATTGAATACAAAAATAACATTTGTTATTAACATGTAATTAAAATAGCCGAAATGAACCGTATCTAATGAAAATGACAGAGTGCCCTGTTAAAAGTTTTGCTCATTTGTTGTAAAAACAGCGCGAATATTCTTCAAAATATAAGGTTTTCTAAAAAAATGCCAAGAAATTAGTGCCATGTTTTTTTTATTATAGCATGCAGGGTTTTCAAAAAAATTTAACGCCAATTAGTGAAAGCTTGACAAAGTAAAGTAGAAATAATATACTGCAATAAGAGTAAAAAATATTAGATATTTGGATAAAATATAAGCACTTGCATGAAATAATATTTAACTGCGCATGCGCAAACAATAAATAAACTCTTTTACATAATTCAGTAGTCAACTATAAAGTAATACTCATATAAAAAAGCTGGTCGAATAGCGTGGAAAATTAGAAAGATATCAGCGATATAGTTCGCTGAATTTTAGTTGTTTTATAAAAGGAACTGAATGATAGGGGATTTTCTATAAATTGCCATTTTTTATTAAGTGATTTCTAACAAAGGGTATGTATTTAACATATGTCCAAACATAGCTTTTGGATGGATAGTTTGATTTTTATAACTGTTTTTATGTTGGAATTGCTTGTTCTGGTGGTTCTTCCAAGGAGAATTAAAACATCAATAAAAAATTACAATAAAAAATAAATAAAAAATGAAAAATATCAATTTTTGGAAGATCCTTTGTCATCGTATATATCCAAGGATTAAAGGGAAAACGAAGGAAAAGATTGATTGTATTATAGTTCTGTGTAGCCAAATTGCCTAAAGTAGTTTTGGAACTGATTTTTTTATTTTATAACTCTTAAAGTATCATGCGAATATGTTAATACAAAAATATAAGTTCATATATAATTTAAAATATATATATGCGATTCTTCTTTGTAATTTTAAGTGAACAATTTCTCTGAAATTTGGAATCTCGGTACTACTTATTTTATTGTATACTAGCTAACCCGCCCGGCGTTGCCCGGGCCCGAGATAATTACAATCTCAGCGAAAGGAGTTAACTCCCTCCCTCCCCATACCCGCAAATATAATGAATAATTTGTTCAAGAGAACCACCGTCACCTACATTAACGCGATCATAAAAAAATAATTACATTTTTCTGATAATTAGAACATAACGAAGACGCTACGCTAAAATAGCCGGCAGATGACATCCCTTCCCGACCTCAATTTCAAATCTATATCTTAATTAGTTAGCTAAATTTTTGTAAATTACTAAAAATTGGCAATTATTTCCTTTCATTTTCGCAAACTAAATGAAGAGATCGGCCAGAGAAACAGATCTCTTTGTAGTTCAGTTTTTAATGAAACCAGATCCCTGTCTGAAACTTTCTCGAATTGTTTTCACTGGCGCCAGCAGATTTTTGGCAGTTTTTTGCATAAATTAAAAAAAATTACCGACCGAATTTTTCAAAAATCACATAGTCAGATGCAGAAATTTTTTTTACATATGCTCAGAAATTTTCAAATTGATATCTCAATTAGTTTTCCTGAAATTCGCTAATTAGTAAAATAATTTCGAATTTGTTCATGTGCGCTTGCAAATACAAAGCGCTGGTTCGTTTCTTTCGCCATTTTGATTTAAAAGATGTCATTTTAGAAGCGATGGTTAATGAGAATCTAATTAATACATAGGCTAATTATCAAAATATTAAAATTCTGAGGGTCAGGTGCACTAAGAGAGGGTTTGGACTACCTAAATCTAAATTTACAGACTTCTAGGTGCGTTAAATTTTTCTAGCCATCGCCAACAGACACACACACACACAGAGCGAAACTTTATTTTATTAGTATAGATAAAGCTAATCTTGAAACATACAATGCAGTCTATAGGTTTTTTTCTTGCCGTTTACGCTAAAAGCAGGCGTAAAGATTATATAAGGATTCTTCACTCACTAGCATGGTAGGTTGTTTTCGTATTCCAAATTATAATATGTGTTGCGAAATGGGTACACAATGCGAAGTAGGGTCAATATCAGTCTTATTAATGTTCACTGGTATGATCCTGTTGTACATAAGGGGATAAAATTTATCGATCGTTTGCAGATACAAACAAAATAATCCCGATTGTTTATAGCCAGTTATTTTTCGAAATACCTTTTAATGAATTTCACTATTTTAAACTTTAAAAAATTAAAATTAGATCATGCTTTAGATCCACAAAGATATACATCCGGCGGCAAAATGTGTATTTTGTATTATACGTTTACAGAAAAAACATAAAATTTAGAAACATCATAGTCTATTGACTGTTATTATTTTAACGATGGTTTTCTATTTCAAATATTTTTAATTTGATATGTGGTACTGGGGTATATTCTAACACTTTCAGTAAGGCAAATGATGCTTGAAAGATTTAATTCATTATTTTTCATCGTACTTATATTTTCTCGTCCATTTTTCTACATAAAGGAATTTGGATACGTTTCGTTCTGTGAGCAGTAATTACTAGGAGTTAATTTTGAACTGTTTATATGTTTTCCAGCTGAAATAATAAATTTCAGTTACGAGTTATGAGTAAATTCCCACCTTGTACAGTGCATACAGAAGTATTCAAACATTTTACAATATATATAAGCAAATATTGTTTGAAATGTTTTTAACCACTGTTATTTATTTTTTAACGGAACGAAATTTCATTTTTGATGCAAAATAATAAATATAGCTTTCTCGCCACATGCATTATTAGCGATTTAAAGGTAATTTTACAGACATATATAAATAGTCAATCGAGATGACATTTGACCATAAGAAACAGTATTTTTAGATGTATTGTAAATATTTGACTGATCTTAATACATTAATTTTAAAATTTTTGTGTTTACTGTGTGCTGGCAACTGTGAATGAAATTGTAAGAAATATGGTGTAGGTTTAGCTATAGATAGCAAATACGACAAAATTTATACTGTATTACATAGCACAATTGTTGAAAAAGGCATTTAAGTTGGCAACATTCATAGCAAGATTTAGCGCTAAACACTTAATTGGAAAATTCCAGAAAACAAGCACTGCTTCCCATAGGTGCCGTATTATAGACAACGGTCATGATATCTGGTCAATCTCGCTAAAACATAAGAATAAATTGGACTGGACAAAATTAATTGTTCAAATTGAATTATGTGACATCTGAGAAACCATACACTATTTGTTGAGTTCTTCCTAACAAATATAAAAGGTGAAAATGAATATTTTATAAAAATATTCACGTAAATTTCAAAAGGGTTTCAAGATTCCTACGTGTTGCATGATTTCGGTTTTTTATTTGAAAAGTTTGTTTTTTATTTCGAACTTTATACACATGTGTTCTGGTCATTTTGAAAGTTCTGCCAGAAAATAGTCGCAATAATCTTTATAAAATATAATTAAAGGATATGACTTTATAATATTTATTTTATAGTGCTTTTACAAAAGTTACTTTGTTCTCCACTCCGTTTCCACATCTCAGCAACTATCTTTCCGATTTCAACGCAAGTGATTTCAAACATTATAATTAATTTAATAGTCACCCTTTATAACAATAAACTAAATTTATGAGTAGCGGTTACCACTATTTACGAATAACAGTTTAAGCCAAATTTGTAATTAAATTCAAAGCTTAAGGAAACGAACGAATTTTGAAAGATGCATAGTGGTCCTCCTAATTAGTCATTTGCTGAACACTTGAACATCCCCCCCCGGCACCTCCTTCAAGGGTTTTTTTCTAACTATGCTCCGTTTCCATATCTCAGCAACTATTTTTCCGATTTCAACGCATGTGGTTCCAAACATTATAATTAACTTAATTGTCACTCTTTATAACATTAAACTAAATTTATGAGTAGCGGTTACCACTATTTACAAATAATAGTCTAAGAAAATTTTCTAATTAAGTTCAAAGCTTAACCAAACGAACGAATTTTTAAAGATGCATAGTGGTCCTCCTAATTAGTCATTTGCTGAAGGGCGCTTGAACAACCCCTCCCCCCCGGCCCTCACTTCAAGGTTTTTTTCTCTAAATATGCTCCGTTTCCATATCTCAGCAACTATCTTTCCGATTTAAACGCAAGTGATTCCAAACATTATAATTAACTTAATAGTCACTCTTTATAAGATTAAACTAAATTTATGAGTAGCGGTTACCACTATTTGCGAATACGTGGGTAAGCCAAATTTGTAATTAAGTTCTTAGCTTAAGCAAACGAACGAATTTCGAAAGATGCATATTGCTCCTCTTAATTAGTCATTTGCTGAAGGGTACTTGAACAACCCTCCCCCCCGGCTCCTCCTTCAAGTTTTTTCTCTAACTATGCCCCGTTTCTGTATATCAGCAACTATCTTTCCGATTTCAACGCAAGTGATTCCAAACATTATATTTTACTTAATAGTCACCCTTTATAACATTAAATTAAATTTATGAGTAGCGGTTACCACTATTTACAAATAAGAGTTTAAGCCAACTTTGTAATTAAGTTCCTAGCTTAACAAAACGAACGAATTTTTATGCATGCATAGTGGGCCTCCTAATTAGTCATTTTCTGAAGGACACTCCTCTAATATCCCCTCCTCTCGGCACCTCACTCAATGTTATTTTCTCTAACTGTGCCTTATTGCAATAACTGGGCTAAGAATGTTCCAATCTTCTTGAAACCAGCTCAATTTTGTAGTGCGCCTACTGTACAGTAACGTAGGCAGCGGGGACCTGTCTCAGAAGTTCGTTCGGAAAGAGGTTTGTTTAGAACAGAATGCTCCCCTGGCGGAGGTAGGGGGAAATAACATATTTTCTAGAGCGTACGAGCATGCCGGGTATACGGTTCCGAAGCCATCGTAGACCGTGGCCAGAGTTCCATTTTTTAAGAGATTTAAGTTTATTACAAGGGCTCGGGCAACGCCGGGCGGGTCAGCTAGTAAAATATATTTTGTCTTTCAAATAAATTTCTAAAATATAGAGAAAATTCAAATTTGGAATTTTGATGATATTATTATATTCAGCTGAAAAAAAAATATATAATAAACGCGTGAAATGGATACATGTGATTTGTAAATTTTTACAGTAAGCAAAGATTAAAATTTTTTCTAGATGTTTCATTATTAACAAATATGGAACAGTCTAGTGTGTTTTTATTTAGCACAATTAAAGGCACCATTAAATTATTTGTGGTACATTTATACAAGTTTTTTAGCATTTAGTCTTGCATAATGTACAAACTGTGAAGAAATATTAAAAATGGATTTCAGTGTAAATCTCTGCATAATGATAAATATTTTTATAAATTTAAATTCTAAGGCAAACATTCAGTTTATAAGCACATATCCGTTTAAAAAATAAAAATCAATACGTATGAACGACAGAAAAAAAGTAAAATTGCAATGTTTATATCATATTTCTGAAATAAAATAATCCCAAAATCGGAACATTTTCATCATCTATTTTACAGAACTTAAGTTCAATCGATATTCAACACATCTGCCTCCTGACTTTCATCATTCAAAAAAGATTATTTTAAATTCCAGCTTCACTCTGAAGTGTGAGAATTGGAAGTAAAATCTCTCTATGTGGAAAGTAAATCCACTCTAAAGTGAGCATGAATACATAGAAAAATCAGGATTTTGTAAAATTCTTCTTTCTGTTCTTATATATAGTAAAAATACAGATGCTTTCGAAAGCTGCGGAATGATCTTTTCTTCACGTAAAGTAAATAGATATTTTGGGTGGAAATATTTTGATATTTTCCTGTATTTGTTATACTTAATTTTGGATGGGAATATACACGAAATTTGCATTTTCGTAACGGAAGAATTTTTTTGTTATTTAGATGATACTTTACGAAATGACAATACGTAGCAAAATAATAATACTTTCTCAATTCCGAACTTGCGAAACTTTGTTTTTATTACTTAAAATCACATATATTTCGCACCTATTTCAAAATAACAGGAATTAATTAACCCATTTTTAAGCATCACTTAATACAATATTTCATAAAGAACATAAAATAAAGTAATATTATCCCATTTGTCCTGAGAATAGTGTTTGAAAGTTTATGTTTTAAACATACAACTTTTCTTTTGTGGTCCAATTTGACATATTTTGTTAAATTATTGGTTATTTTTTGCACGTTAGGTAAACTTGCAATTGGGCACAGTCAAATAACGTGAACATATGAAAACAATAAATCTAATAATTTTACATTATGCAGAAAAGAATGGTTAAGCGTGATTGTGGAGAGTTAATAAGTAGAAAACTGAATTGTTTTTTTTCGTTTTTTTACATTCTACAAATCTGATATCGGTGCAAAAAAGCGTAATTCGTACGATTTTAACTTTCTAATACCACAATTTTAAAATAGCCAACACCTCCTTTTTGATCTCAAATTTCAAACATTAAAAAACACAAATATTAATTTTGAAATTAGTGGTACGAGTTCTAAAAAATCCTTGTTGGCAAGAATTCCAGGAAATGAAAATAGAATGTTATTTACGTGAAAATTTCTGTATAATGGTAGGAAATCGTATAATCTAAGAAAAACTTTCAGTATATGTAAACAGATTCTTTTTAAAGAGAAAACTAATACTCTTAAATGACGTAAAATGACGTAAAACTGCACTGTTTACATCTAATTTCTGAAATAATATATTCCCAACATTATATCACTTCCATCATCAGTTTCATAGAAATTTAGTTCAATTGATATTCAACACATCTGTCATCTGGCCTTCGATTTTCATAATGATTATTTAAAATTCCATGTTCGCACTCATTTGTGAGCATTGAAAGTAAAATCTCTTTACGTGCAAAGTAAAACCACACTGTTCTGAGAATGAGTATTATAAAATGTCAGGATATTGTGATATTTCTTTGAGTTGCTACTAGTAAAATTTTTTATGCTTGCAAGAACTGCTAATTTTTTTTTCCGGAAAAAAAATAATAACAGATATTTTGGCTGGAAATATTTGGACGTTTTTCTGTATTTGACATATTTCTGTCTTAATTTTAAATGGAGTCTCAGACGGATTTTTGCGCTTTCGTAAGTCAAGAATTTTTTTTTTATTATGCGAAAGCTTTACTCAACGGCAATTTATCTACGTTGCAAAATATTAATAATACTATAAACGCGGAAACAAATATATATACTTATGTATATATATTGCAAGATAGAAAAACTCTAGATTACGAATAACCTGAATTGTTTTTCATATGTGACAAAATCACAAGCATTTTACCTTTTTTGTAAACAATTTATTTTTAAATGAGTATAGAAACTTACGAAAGGAACACTTCTTAAATTTAAACTACCGGGTAAAGCATGGATATTAACTATTTCAAAAACAGTGAACATCCAAAAATTCAAAATCATTTTCTTACTCCTTCAAGCAAACTTATTAAGGATTTTCACCCTTTGTTAACGTATTAAGACAATTAAAGTTATTTTATAACACCTTTATTTGAAAAACTAAATTATCTTAACTGCACTCAGTTACAGTATTTTTTTAATAATATAAAAAATATATGCTTATCCACCTACAAGTATTACATATCTTTTAAATTTGCCATATGTATCAAAATTAATTTTTGCTGTTGAAATTTTAATTAATCATGGTGTATAACAGTGAATATGTAATTCTTTTCAAATATATTAACATGAAAGGTTCTGGAATTTTTTGAATTCATTTTTAATAAACTTGAAAATTTTGAACGCAACCAAATATAAATCGACACATTTGGTCTATATATAGTACATAAGCACGGCTAAAAATGAGTTACAGAAAATGCATTATATAAAAATATGAAATAGCTCAATAAGTTTTTATTTAACTTAAAATAAACATTTTAAAACTATTTGAGGTAGATTAATAAAGCAATTTTAATATTCAAATATATATTTTAATATAATATATCTTCCTTGGTGTACAAATTTTAAAGTAATAATATCAGTCAATTTCAATGTAAAATTCTGCATAATAATAAAAACCATTGTACTTTTAAAAATTAAATATTATTACTTACCCTATATTACGCATGATGGGTAACATCATACGCAGTATAGGGTAAGTCTTGTAATCGTTTTGAAAAACGAAAACAAAATTGTCGGATTTACAGGTTCCAGACACTGGAGATTCTGAAAAAAATTGCTGTCCGTCTGTCTGTGTGTGTACCTGTAAACGCTCTATCTCCCGAACAAATTGAGATAGAGACCTGAAATTTTGTATTTACTTAGTATGTAATAATGGGAAGAAGTTTATTGAATTTCAGTAACCTCGATTATACGGAACTCTTTTTTTTTGGACTATAGAAATATTCGTTCTGATAAAAGGTGTATAAAAATTTTCGAAATTGTTTATTTTAAGGAGTGAATATAAAAGACAATAAAAATACATAACTTTTGCAAAAAGAATGAAGTCGATCGGATAATTAGTTGCCGAGATATTTGTAATCGTATTTTTCATGACCCTATATTCCATTCAAATTTCAATTCAAAACTATATTGCAATTGGAAATGAAACGCTTAATGCGACGCAGTAAACCGTTAGTTAATATGATTATAAATTTTGGAGTTATAAGGATGTTTCATTTACACAATTCAGTAATAGAGCATTTAAAGTTTATGACGTCATCAAGACACGATTTTATTCGAATTGCAATGCATTTTATAAATTGTTTACACATGTTTTACTTTCATATTTTATGTTATGCATGTCCATGAAGGGTAAGTATTACGATGTCCTCCAATGACTAGTTTTCAGATTATATCAGCACATATATTTTTATAAAATTGAAATCCATATCCATGATCGATTGATAAAGAAACAAAACTGCAACGTTTACATCATATTTCTCAAATAAAATAATCCCACAATCAAACAGTTTCATCATATATTTTACGTCTTAAGTTCAATCGATATTCAATACATCTGTCCGATGACTTTTGTTATTTTAATTATTTTAAATTGATTATTTTAAAATTCCATGTTCACTCTGAATAGTGAGTATTGCAAGAAACGTCTCACTACTTTTAAAGTAAAATCACTCTGATGTGGGAATGAATACTAAAGAAAAAATTTGGATGTAGTGATTTCTTCCTTTCCTTTGTTTATAGTGAATTTTTTTAAGCTTTCAAAAGCTGTTAATTTTTTTTAATTCTCTACAAAAAGCAAATCGATGTTTTTGCTAAAAATGTTTTGACGATTTTTTGTAAAGCAAAACCACTCTGATGTATAAATTCTAAAGAAAAATCAGAATTTTCTGATATTCTGTTTCCCTTTGCTTGTGTAAAATTTTCGTTTATTTCAAAAGCTGATAAATATATTTTCTTAGAAAATGTAAATAAATATTGCGTCTGGTAATATTTCGACACATTTCTAAATTTGTTAATCTTAATTTTAAATGGGATTCAAACGGAGTTTTTCCTTTCGTTGCTCTAGAAGATTTTGTTACCGTGTCAAAGCTCTGCGAAACACCAGTAAATATACGCGGCTAAAAAATAATATTTTCACGATTGCAAAATTGAGAACTTATATTTGAAATATTTAAAACCTCGAATTGTTTTGCATCTATTTTAAACTTATAAGATTCTATTACCCATAATTAAAGCATAATTTAATATTTTTGTATACCATACAATAACAAAATAATGTTAACATTATATTTAAGTCTAAATTTCTGTATAACGATAAACAAAAATTACACATTTTTTATGAAATTAATGATTTAGTACCTTTCAGTTGATACTGATTTAAAAAAAACAATACCCATGAATGATAGAAAACAATTAAAAATGTGATGCTTACATCATATTTCTTAAATAAAATAATTTCAACATTGCAAAAATTTCATCATGTATTTTACAAAGATCAATCGATATTCAACATCGAAAGTCGTCTGACTTTCGTCTTCCATAAAAGATCATTTTAAATTCCAGGTTCGCTCTCACTTGAGAGTATTGAAAGTAAAATCTCTTCATGAGCAAAGTAAAATCGTTCTGAAGTGAGTATGAGAACTGAAGAACAAATCAGGATTTTGTGATTTTATTTCTTTTCTTTGCGTACAGTAAAATTTTCGTTGCTTTAAAAACTGTTAAAAAAAATTTTCCTCGGAAAAAGTAGTACATAGATATTTTGGATGGAAAAGTTTGACACCTCTCAGTATTTGCAATTCTTAATTTTGGATAGGGATTCAGACAGATTGTTTCCAGTTTCGTAAACAAGAAATATTTTGTTACTCTGCAAAATCTCTGCGAAATAACAATATTTATTCGTAGAAAAATAATATTTTCTCAATTCCAAGGTTGTAAAACTTTCTTAAATTCACAAATAGTTTTTAATCACTGCCTATTTTGACCCTTTGTGTTCCGACAGTATTTTAAAGTTCCAGTAGAATTGTATTGTTATAAAAAACATTTAATTCATCTATTAACAGCTGTACGTACCAAATTTAGGACCAATGTTAAATACTTTATACTATCACCGAGAGATAACATTAATACACTGTAAAATTTTTTCATAAAATTTCAGTAGATACACTATAAATTAATGGTACTTAATGGTACCGTTTTCACTTTTTACGGTATGAGTACCGTACTTCTAAGGTATATTAAGTGTAAAAAACTGGTTAAGTGCCATTTCAATTATAAACGGTATACCGTAAAACAACCTTTTTTTTCAGTAAGGAAAAAGCTGATAGCTCCGCCTCGGTGCACCCTAGAACTCCTATAATAGAGGCTGACGCATCCTCGCAGATTTAGCACCCGAATTGGAGTCCAGTCGAAAAACCAAGCTAATCAGAACATTTTCTATTATCGTAGTCTTGGGCAACCCCAGCTTCGGCTGCGGTAGATTGATGCTGAACTGGGTACCAATAATCCGAAACAAAATGGATATGCGTCAGCTCCCCAACTCCTGAAATGATGCTCTTGCTCTTGTTGCGTAATACGTGCAGGCCTGATGAGAGGAGGGAGTGAAGCCGGTGCATATACTTTAAATATTTTACTGTACATATACCCTCCAGTTAAATTACGGTATATATACTGGTCACAAAGTTGCCAGTATATGTACCGTAATTTTTGACCAAAATTTTTTTACAGTGTAGTTCTATGAAGCAAAAAATGTTTCAGGGGATATTTTAGAACATACGTGTCTCATTCTAGTGTCCAGCATGTTGTGTGATGTGCGATATGAGGTGTTTTCTGTAAAACATATCAACATTTAAAGATAAGTCCATTGTGAGGTTTTTCCTTATTTTTCAACGTCTGAGAAATAATTTTATTTGCTTAATTATATATATATATATATCGAATTTACATTACTTTAAAAGTTTTTTAAAAATGGTACTTTTAAGTACTATTGGAACTACGAAGAAATGTATTTAGTTTTAACATCGGAATAGAAGAACAACACAAGCTTGCTATGAAGTTTTTGCTGTAAAACAGATCAACGTTTAAAGATAAATCCATTGTAAGTTTTTTCTTATTTTTTTACGTCTGAGAAATAATGTTATTTTCGAAATTAAAAAATATATCGCCTTTACTTTATTTTTAAATTTTTTTCAGAAATGGCACTTTTAAGTATTTTCGGGGCTAGGAAAAAGTGTATTAACTTTTAGCTTCGAAATAGAAGAACATCACAATCTTGCTGTTTTTTTTCTTTAAAATAATTGGTGTATTGTTTTCTTATGCTCACATTGAAAAAATTCTGAGAAAACTGTATCCCATGCAATTTTGACAGAAATCGATGATTTCTCTCTGATTTGCAAATTATAAGTTTAGACAAAAAAAACAATAAGAATTTTAATATGATAAGTTTTTAATTTAGTCATAAAGACACCAGACACTAATAAATATTATAGCAGACTAATTCTGGTTGCTGCGTAGGAAACAGCCGCAAGAAAGGCAAAAGGCAAAAATGACTGTGATGGGAGACATCTTTCTTTGAGAGGAAGAAAATTTAATATAATAAAAATTAATCTTGTGCCAACTATGGCAAACGTTAACTACATAAAAAAATATAAGATACAGCTTAATTTAAAACCTTATTTCGATGTTTTACAATTAATTTGCTACATCTGCTATGTTCTTTTCCTGTATATCCCTCGTCATTTTGTCCAAAAAATATTGTAAAAGAGGAGAAAGCTCACCATTTTTTAATTCAGCGCATCGAAAACTATTAGAAACACCTAAAAACGCAAAGAAAAAAATATATAAAGTATTATTTTACAGGCCTGTGTAATTATGGGTTCCTAATCAAAATGTAGTTGATATACAAATCGTTATTATGTTTAAATCCAAAGAAATTTGTTTTCGTAGTTTTCATCAAGAATAGATACATGTTTCTGCTTATAATTGCTGTTAAAATAGATGAATTGAAATGTTGTACAGATTCCTTATTTCCAATGTTGTAAAATATTTTCAAATATATTGACTCGACCAGTGGTCGGAAACAAAGAGCCACAAGTATTCGACAAGTATCGAGAGGCACAAGCATTCGGCAAGTATCGAGAGCCACAAGCATTTCCACAAGTATCGTCTTATTTTCCTGGTAGTTCGTGCGAGATACATTTTGAAAAATGTAATGTAGCGAGTAGCGCGATACCAAATGGTGTATGGAGTTTATAGTTCGATTACAAGAGCACTCAAAATAATTTTAGTACATTATTGTATATGAGGAAAAATAATTTAAGGTGTATTTTAATTATGTTACATTATTTCAAAATATTGAAAATGATATGTTTTACTGAGGTGCTCTAAAACATTCCTTCTGTACAGTATAAAGTGCAAAGCACTTATCAATTATTTACAGTATCACCCAAAATAATTCTATTATGTAATGATCTACAGGGTAAAACGATTTGCAATGTATGTAAATGATGTTACACTGTTTCAAATATATTTAAATCGGCATGCACCACTAAGGTTTACTACAAGCTACTTACTGCAGAATATTGTGTGCAAAGCATTTGTCGTTTATTTACAGCGACACACAACAGAAATCTGTTACAGTACTGTCTATTAGAAAAAAATTGCTCGAAGTCGCATACGTCTCTAAATTTAACTAATCTTTTGCATATTACTTGGTGTATATACATTTTATAAATCATGTACAGGGCTCCACAACAGAGTTCGAGAAACATTTCCGCATCTTGACGGAAATTGATGAAAGGGGATTTTCAACTGTTGTGTGCGTTTTCGAACTGAACAAACACTTTCTGCACACTATGTAATATATATACAAAAATATAGATCATATACTGGGCAGAACAGAAGTATTAGAATATTTTACCGATGGTAATTGCTGAAATTTGGTTATCAAATGTGTTTTACGTTTTCCAAATTGTTTACTTAGACATCATCTTTCGCCTTAATAATCGCTCAAGTTTTGTAACAGTGTTCTGAATGTGTTGGAAAATGTTTCATAATCTATGCTTCCTATACGATTTTCTTTCCTTGTTTTCATTTTGAATTTATTAAGTTACGGATTTATTATTTGTTTTATATGATGAGAGAGAAAATTAATGTTGAGTTGCCCTGTTCGGCATGTAAGAAATAATATGTGCTTAATGTAACATTTTAGAGAATAATAGAAAACATTTTCTTGCATGTTATGTTTCTTAATTTTTTAATGGCCTTGATTTTATACCATTTCCTTGATTGTATCCTGTCAAACGCAATATAACGAAGAGTCTTTGCATTCCTTATCCGTGTCTTCAATTTCAAGTGCAGATTGATTCCTTTGTGACAAAATCTGAAAGTAGAAAAGTAGTGACTACTTTTTAAAAAAAAGCTTGTAGTCGCAAACTTTTGAAACAATTAGTTGAAGTTGTTGTTAACTACATTTTGATAAAGTGGCTGTAGTTAGCTGCAAGTATAAAATAGTTTTTCCTACCACTGGATCCGATAGTACTTAAAATCACCGATACTATTTATTAGCTCTAATTAGCAAATTGTTTTTTAATTGTATACTATTATTGTAGCAATCTTCTAATCCGCTTTTATAACGCAATAGAAAAACGTTTTGATAAGTGGTTTCTTTAATTTATAATTTGGGTATACAATATTAAAATAATAAGGATTTTTCCCGTTTTTGTAAATAATTGATTTCTTAATAAGAATATAATTTTTAAGAAGACATTACACTCTATGTTTAAATACCAGTTACTTTAAAATATAGATATTCAATATTTTAAATAGATAAATTTAAAGAACCATTCAGAGTATTTAACCTCTTGTACGTATCTATTTAAACGATTTTTATTAAGAGTTTACACCCTTTATAGAAGCATAAGAAATCTTTAAGTATTAACTCAATTAAAGCTGTTTTATATTAAGACCATTACTTTTAACTCTAATCTATATTATCTCATTTAGTTATATTAAATATTTCATCATATAAAATAAAAAAATATGCTTTTTTCGCTTACAGGTAAGGATTTCTTCCAAATTTGTCATGTTTATCAAAATTAATTTTTTCTCGTGAATATTGTATTTCATTATGGAGTATAAATATGAATATTTAAATTTTTCTCAAATATTTTAGCTTGAAAGATTATGAAATATAAGTTACAATAAAGTGGACAAATAGAAACGAGATATATAACGAGAAATATAAATCAACACTAGTAACCGATGTTGTAAGCGTAGATTAAAAGATTTTTGCAGAAAATCAATTATTTACAAAAAAGAAATAACCGAATATATTTTATTTAGCACAAAATAAATCCCCATTTAACTATCTGCTGTAGGTTTATAGAGCGTTTTTATTTTATCATTATTTTCTCGTGCATTAATTGTAAAGTTATATTAGCATCCATTTTTAGTGTAAATTTCTAAATAATGATAAAAAAAAAGTTATAATTACCGGTATTATATTACCGGTTAAGATTTAATTTATATAAGCAGATATCTCTATGAAAATAAAAATTAATACCCACGACTGTTAGAAGAAGGAGAAAAATGCAATACTTACATCATAATTTTCAGATAAAATAATCCCTACATCATAACACTTCCATCATCTGTTTTACAGAACTTAATTTCAATCGATATTGAACTCATCAGTCCTCTGATTTGGTCTTTTATAAAAGATCACTTGTAATTCCAGATTCGCTTTGAGCTGGGACAATATTAAGTAAAATTTCTCTACGTGGAAAGTAAAACCACTCTGATACATGAATACCAAATTAAAATCTGGATTTTCTGATTTTCTCTTTACTTTTTTTAATGGTACAATGTTCGATGATTTCAAAATCTGCTACAATTTTGTTTCTCCCAAAATTAAAAAGATATTATGGCTGGAACTATCATGACATCTTTTTTATTTGTTATTCATAATATTTTATGGGTATTCAGAAAACTTTCAGCTCTTTTGTAACGTAAGAAATCTGGTTGATGTGAGAAATGACAAAATACCTACCTAGATAGAACAAAAATCAATAAATCTTTTGTTATTCAGCAAAACAACCCGATATCTACATGGGAAAAAATAATATTGTCACAAATACAAGGTTGCAAAACTCTGTATGTATAACTTTACATCACAAATATTTTTGTAACTATTTCAAGATCAGAAGCATTTTCCACGTTTATCTAAAAATTGATTTCGTAATGAGAATATCATTCAATAAACACAAAACTTTTATATTCCAACTACCGTTTGATTTAAAGTAAACGATGAAAAGTAAACCATGGTGTTTATATCATATTTCTCATGTAAAATAATCCCTGCATCGCAACACTTTCATCATATATTTTACAGAATTCAAGTTCAATCGATATTAAACACATCTGTCCTCCGACTTTCCTCTTTCAAAAAATATCATTTTAAATTCCAGGTTTGCTCTGATCTGTTAGCGTTGGAAGTAAAATCTCTTTACGTGCAAAGTAAAACCACTCTGATGTGAGTATAAATAAGAAGGGAAAAAATCAGGATTTTTTTATTTTCTTCTTTCCTTTGCTTACAGTATATATATTTTTTATGATTTCGACAGCGGTTAAATTTATTTTTCTTCAGAAAAAATTAAATAAATATTTTAACCGGAAACATTTTGACATTCTCCTGTACTAGCTATTCTTAATTTTCGATGGAGATTCAGAGGGATTAAACTCCAGAAATCTTTCAATACTGAGCGAAATCTTTGCAAAAAGACAATATATATATATACGTAACAAAATATTAATATTTTCGCGAATACAAGATTGTGTAACTGTGCTGGAGTTCCTTAAAATCACTTAATATTTAGGAACATTCGTCATACGCATTTGTGACGAATGTTTGATTTTCTAATTAAAATATAAATTTGAACTTAATATTGAAGTTATAAATGAATCAACACATTTTATATTCAAACTTCTAGTTAATTAGGGATATGATATATTTAAACAGACAAAATTTCAAGAACCATTCTGAATTTCAAAATCATGTCACTCCCCAAAACGAATTTATGAAGATTTTCACACTTTATTAAAGTTTTAAAATTTTGAGAGTATAAAGGAAATTAAATTTTTTATGACAATCTTTATAACTATTATCACTGAATTATCTTAAATGCAATCATTTATATCATACGCTTAATAATATAAAATTTAAAATAATATATTTCTTCACCTAACGATAAGGATATTTTTTTAATTTACCACATGTATTAAAAAAATGGTTTTGCTAATTATTATATTAGTTGATTATGTGGTAAAAATGGGAATAAAAATAAAAATAAATACTTGTTAATTTACTAAAAAGGTGCATATAATTTATTTAAAACCATATGTATAGGATATTATACATATTTGAATTTTAACCCCGAGATCTTTCAATCACGAACGTAATCATTTTCAAGGGGATTAAAATATTATTTAGTAAATTAACAAGTATTTTATTTATATTAACTCAAGGTGAATGTCACATTCCACTTTAAACTCTTTTTCCGTTTCTATTAAAATATAAAATATTTGAAATGTATTAATATGAAAAGTTCTGAAATTACGTATAATTATTTGCAATAAATATGACAATTAGAAAAGAATAGAACAGAGGCAGAAACAGAGCAAAATTTCTTAATTTAATATCTAGTGAAATGAAGTCTAATAATTTAAAATTCATTGGGGGGTCCAAGAATTAAGAGTCAGTTACATTTTTTAAAATGTTCTTACATGCTACGAGTGATATTAAAAGCACCAGAAGATAACATAAACATAGACACAATAAAAGAAAAATCATGTTGAATGGAATTTTTTTATAATAAATAAATTTAAAAGTAATTCCAAAATGGCACTTATTTGAAAATCTGTATAATAAAATCGTGAACAGATTTCTACAACTAATAATGATTTGTTGAATTGCCAGTTCTATTTTCCATCCATATAAGACATTTCTTGTGCATGTTTTAAATTGAAACATTTAACGATTTAAGTGGGAGGCCACGCCTGTATTAGTGTTGCAGTATGGTTAATTATTTTTACTGCACTGCTGATTTATGTTCAACTGTGTTTTGTGCAAGAGAATCTCAAGAAAACTCAATGTCATTTAAAACTGATGGGTATGATGTCAAATCAAACGGGACGATTCCTTTAATTTGCAATTGTTTTCAACACACAATGACAGTGAATTGTTATGTCTGTAAATAACATCCTTTAATATCGCGATACATACGCCATAATAAAACACATTTGAAAACTTATATTTGTTGTATTGTTATTTTTCGCTATAACAAAAAGAAACGCCTCTTCTAGTATTGTTATACTTGATCTTCTACTATGTTCTATGTTGAACAAGTGTTTTGAAATGTCTTTCATATCTTTGCGATCAGAGTTTACTTTATTCCAGCTCCTCAGTAATATGTCTTTCTCACCAATCTTCTTCAATTGTGCTAGAAATATACTAATTGTAATATCATCCAAATTCTTTCTTTTACATATTACGAAATAAAAAATATCAGAAAATTACACTACTTATTAAAACCATATAGGCTTTTATTCACAAGTCCTGAATTAATGTTTCACAAGAAAAATGAATTATTGCATGTCACATGATTTTGTTATTTTAGATAAAGCTTAATAGAATACCTATAGACGACGCTTTCATAAGTTTTTACACTTAGCATGTTCCTTCTAACACTTTTTCACAAGGTTTTAACTCCAGCTCTGCCACCGTTAGAGCGAGATTTACAAGGTTCTGTCTCGAAACATATCTCATATTACAGGCGAAAACGCTTCTTAAAAACTGAGGAATTGGGTCCAAGAAGACTGGCTCGGGATAATTTAGTATAGGAATTTTTCTAGCTGATATTGATGGCATATTTTTCTACTTACTTTTTAAAGTAAGAGAAGAAAATGAGCAAGTATGCAAGATACTTTTAGAGACTCTTTCAATACCCTAAAAATCAGATTATACTACTGATGTATTAAAAAATTGACATTGTTACAGATGACAAGATGAGAAATAAACATGGAACAAAGGAATTCCAGAATAAAATGTAGATTTCGTAAGAATTCACATTCGTTTCTGAAATTTTAATTGCATTATTTCACGTATACCAACGCATGGGAGTACCTTGAGCCAGGCCTTAGCATAAGCAAAACTGTTTATATAAATATAAATGTATTTGAGAAATTATTTATCCGATAAAAATGTTCGTGTATTATAAAATATTTGCCTGAGAGTAAACTAGGCTTTCACGTTTCATAAAGTGGTTTCTGAAGTGGTTCCGAAAAAAGAATAACTGTTCTTTTTAAAACCATTTTGAATAAATTTAAATAATAACTAGTTATACAGAAAAAAAGTGGACTATTTTAATTTTAATATGATTAAATTTAATAGTTAGCTTTACATAATTTTAAAAAGTTAAATTAACGGTGCAGTAACCCAAATAAATAATAATAATAATTTGAAAAATATGGATAATCGTGTGACAATGATTTTTCGGAAAATATATGTTACTTAAAAATATTTTTTCTTCTTTATAGGTAATGCCATAACTTATCTCGTAGCTAAAATATTTACATTTTCTATGAAATTATGTTTCATTTGTTTCAATATGACAGCATTTGAGGTTTTATTTTTAAATATTTTTAGGGTGTTGAGGAATAAGCAGATAAAATATTGAATCATAATATAGTAATTATTTTAAACTGGCATACATACATAGGTGAAGAAATTTTAAAAAATAAATGTTATCGTATTAAAAATCCAAAAAAGGCATAATGTAATATATAACTCTGAGCATATTCTGACTCAACGTATCTTTTAGTCAATTCAAACTAACTTGATAATAATTTTATATTCAACATAAATGAAAATCTGTTCTTTGACACATTTCAATTCAGCGTATCGTATGGAAATCTGAACGCAGTATTATTCTTTTCTGATCTGTTCCATATCAAATGGCGTATTTAAGTATTTAAGATTAACTTTAAATTTAATAATAAAAAAATAAACATGTTTTTATTCATTACATTCGTAAAAACAATCATTTAAAATTTAAGTTACATTGTAGAGATGGGAGTGGGCAGTCATGGAAGTTACACGTACTAAAGTCCAACAATATCAAAGAAATATCCACTAAATCGAAAACAAAATTTCATAAAACGTGATAATGAAATAGCAACCGATTTTTGGCAGCTATCCAGAAAATTCATAACACATTTCTGACTCCGACGAAAAAGTCCATAACGAAAGATATAAGACTTTGCGCTAATAAAACGAAGAGTATTTTTAGTTTTATAAGTTTTTACTTAAAACACAATTATTTTTGTACGATATAATAATATTAAATAGCACTAAAATACACCCATAGCACTAAGGAATCAAAAAAATATTTTATTTGTTTATTTTTTAGTTAAACTCTTTTAAGAAGAATTAGCCTTTGAAAGAAGAATTTCTGATATTGTTCGTTAGGTTTTTTTTTTCATTCTACTTAGAACTACTAACTTCGGTTCTCTTATCAGCTTTTGCCTTAATAAATAAGTGTTATTCACTGAATCGTAACTAAAACCATTAAATCTGCTGAACTATTAGAGCTGTTAGCTCTATATCATAGAAGATAAAGAATAACCGTAGAAAAAATTAATTACATATTATACTAAATTGCTGAAGAGTGTTTCGTTGTAGATCACGAAAATGCAGTTATAATTAAATGTTTTAGCAAAGATAAATGAAAAAAATTATTTCTGTTTAAAAAAATTGTTTCGGAAAAAACTGGCAATTTAATGTCACTATAATTATTTGCTATAATTGCAAATCGGTCTCTATAATTACAAATCATGCGGAAGCAGCATAAACATAAAATTAAATAAACTATTCTTTATCCTTACACAGATTTTTTTTTTCTTTTTGGGAAATTCGAGATAGTTTGAAAATAAAAAAATAAGTTTCTTAATGTTTTTCCTAAGAAAAAATTTAATTTAGTAATATAGTGTTTACGTTTTTCTAGCTAAGGTACTTTACTCAATACATTTTAACCACATGCAATTATTTTATTTTTTAACTAAAGATTACAAATATGCAATACTAAAAATAGTGGATATTTTAAGATTTCCAGTGATTTCTTCTGTGGAAATATCCAACATGAAATAACATATCTTAAGAACATACTTTTCCGAAATAAATTTTGAACAAATCAATTCTCTAGATGTATTGTAAGAAATTCTGCGGTGTCATTTTTCTTATGCACCGCAAGCAAAATCGCCGGACATGTAATCTAAACCACATTCATAGAAATCTCAATGCCGGAAGACGTCGGGATATTAGGGATTTTATTTTTTAAAGAATACCGGAATCATTCACTCTTTCTGGTATGCTTGAACACAGAAAGAAATGCATAAACTTAAAAAAAGATGGAGTAGATGAATCTATATTTTTTCTATTTCACATACTTCTGTTTTTTTTTTCTAAATGCTCATTCGAAATTATATTCTATCTCTCAAATATTACACAGGAATATAATAAATAAATTTTTACAATTTCTTGTAAAAATTTGCTTTTAAGATTAGTTTAGATAAATGGATATCGGGTATTTTCCTTGCAATGATTTTTTTCTCAACTAATGAAATAGTTTTTCTTTTTTAATAATTTCATTTATGTAAGTTTTACTTCTATCGGTTTTTAAAAATTAGTCTTTAAAATTTACTGTAATAAAGTGTACATTGCCGTACAGGTTGTCTCAATCCTTACGCAGCGTGAGATACCATCGGATTCCGATAGCAAACATAGAGACGAGTATGGGATAGATGTCATAGAGTGAGATAGACGTCTCAGATTCAAGACGTCACATTAGTGATCTCCGAATATAGCTTCATAGACAATGACGTAACGGAGTGTTAAGTATAATACATTGAGACGAATATAGTCACAAATCCTGCCAAATGCTTCTGAATGTCTAGTCACATTACAAACTCGAACCAGTTTAATCATGTGCCTCATTTCATGAACCACAGCACGCCTTACGTCATTGCTGCCAACAGTGTCATTCGAATATGATGCGACACCAAATGTGACATATCACTATTCTCGTTCGCAATTGGAATTCGCTGGAATCCGACGCAGCGCAATCATCCGAGCACCTTATATTTGTAATACATTACAGCAAAATTGGCAGTTATGCAATTAAGTCACATTGATAAAAATTTTGATGTTGACAGAAAGTCTATTTCTATAAAGAATGTTCTTTAAAATATATATATATATGGAGAAATCTTTAATTTTGTTGGATATTCATTCAAATTAAAAAAATGCGAAACTTTTAAAAATGTGAAGAGGGTTAATAGATATATTCAACATGCGTATTATCTCAGGCATTTTTATTTAAGCTTATATTTTATGGAGTCTAAATAAACTCTCTCTTTTAAGCCGCCAGGCGCTATGCGCAGCCAGGCTACACATTTTGGAGAGTTTTTGGACCATTCTCATTAATAAAATGAACAATTTCGTTGTGTTACATAAGGTAGTGTTTAGAAAATACGTGACACGTACAAACCGAGATAACAAAAAGCGCAACCAACCATTATAAATGTAGCATTTATGTGTTTAAAGGTTTCATAAAAGAGCATGGCCTTCAATCTTCAGAAAAATAAAGAGAGGTAGAAAAAGCAATAGCAGTAACATACTTTGCTGCTATTGTTCCAGTTTTTTCTTTCATTAATTTTGTGATAAAAAGAGGTTCCTATTATGAAGCCTTGAAGAAGTTGAAAGATGTATGCTGTTTATGCTTTTCATTACTTGGTATTTACTCATCATATTCTTATTTTAAGACCATGGATTTTCTGTTCATCGCATCAATTTCTAAATGTTCTGGAGATGTTTTAACTTCGCAATCTCCCAACAAGGTTTTAAGTAAATTAGTTTAATTTATTCCTAAAATCTTTTGTTTATTGTCAATATGAGTAGATAGTATTTACGAGTTTATATAGATCATTAAAACTAATTCATTTAATTAAGTACGGAATTAGCAAGATGAAAATGTATAAATAAATTATTAAACTGAACGTGTATTAAACTCTTTATATCAATATATAATTAAACTTTCAAAAAGTTCTTGCAAGATAAAAAGTTCTTGCAAGATAAGCTCAGAAGCTTTAATGATTTTTTATTCGTCATTATTTAAAAACAGAAATTATTTGTCATTTTAGAATATTTTTTAGACAATCGAAATGTATGGTAAATAAAAACACAGCCTAAATATTTGTTCTCTTAAAATGTATTAAAGTGTAGAGGTTAATTTCAGAAATATCTTTGCAAAAATGCTCATATGAATCTATAAGTAAATTGTACTTTAAAGTTACATTTTAAACTGCTGTTTATTTATTATCTGTTATATACTAATTTTAATTTTCGATGCTTAAAAATATGTGCTGAGGTCTAGTTTACTTCAAAGTTATTTGCGTCTGAAAATGTTTAGTATTTAATGCAGGTATAAGAGAAAAAATATAAAAAAATGTATTTAGATACATACATATATGAAAATCATTTTACTTTTCGTGACATATAAGTAGCAGCAAATAGTATAAAATTTTATTTCTTCCCGTTCTAAAAGAATTTAAATATTTTTCACAGACGTTTTACACAATTATTTTCACTTCAAAAGAGTTGTGCTGTATATAAAAAAATTAACAGAATATTTAAATACGTTCTTATATTATTCAATACAAATAAAAATAAAATTGTTAATTTTGAATAAATTTTCATATTATAGGTCAAAAATAAAAAAAATATTCTGAAAAAATATATAAAAGAATTATTGATAATTATTGATAGAATACATAAATCTTATTTCATGGATGCGAATTCGTTGAATGGGATATCACTGAACCTTTTATTTATATAACTTTTTAAAAAGATTTCCCAATGCTTTTTAACCGATTTGCATCCGTAGCGCATATATAGGCTCATTTCAGGAGTTTCTTTTTTATCCAGAAATTCGGAGTCCATACCGAAATTTCCGAAAGCACAATTTTTACTTTATGTTATCACGAAACCTCTGTTATTAAATAAAGCAAAAATTAATGTTCACAATTTGCGGTATTAATTAGGAATTTCTGAATATAAACGAAATACCTGAAATGCACGCATAGGATGCAAATGTATTAAAGATGGTTTATAAATGGTACATATAAATAATAAAAATATATAAATATATTAGTAAAAGAGGCAAACCAATTCTTTTAAATATGTTCGAATGGAACAATAAAAAAAATAATGAAATGGTCTGAATTATTCATGTTTTAAATTTTGTAAAATTTGAATAAATCATTTATTATAAGAGAATAGATTTACATAATGCACAAATCATTTTTATAGATGAATATCGGATTTCTTATATAAGCAACTATCAGCTTCGTACAACGTAGTTAGCACGGTAGTTACTGTAAAAATTGGTAAGACGAAAGATTCAAGTGACTTTGGACGAGAGATGATCATCGGTGGAAAAGGAGGGGCTGCCAGCATCTCTGAAACAAGGCCTTATTTAGAATTTTCTAGCCCAACAGTATCTTGCATGTTAAGAGAGTGGCAGTTGAGAAAAAAAAACTTTAAGCGATAAAGACTATTCTGGTCGAAAAAGGCTAGTGAACGAGATAGGTGAAATATGAGTAGCACACATAGTCCGCAGCAAGAGAAGGGCAACAACACGACAATATACAGCTGAAATAAATGCAGGTGCATCACAAAGCATATCCCAACGCACAACAAGACGGACTTTACAAAGTATGAGCTTTAGCAGCAGGAGACCATCAAGAGTGCCTTTGGTATCACAGAAAAATAGGAAAAAGTCTGTTATGGGCAAAAGAACGAAGAAATTAGTTACCTGAGGACTGGAAAACAGTAGCTTGGTCCGATGAATATAATTTTCTGCTCTATCATGCAGATGGCAGAATCAGAATATGGAGCAAGCAGCACGAATTCATGAACCCGTCCTGCCAAATGGCAATTCTTCAGGCAGGTGACGGTGGAATTATAGTGTGGGGAATGCGTTTCTTAAGTATACTGGGTCCCGTGATATCTATGGACACAACTCTGAACCGCGCAACTTACCACAACATCGTTGCTAATCACGTGCACTCGTTTATGGCTATAATGTTCCCTTATGGTGATGGTCACTTACAGCAAGACAATGAACCTTGCCACCATGCTCGATCTCTCTTAAATTGGTCTGAGAAATATCAATCAGAGTTTAACCTGCTTCCATGGCCAGTTCAGCTCCTTGACTTCAATCCTATTGAGCATTTGTGGAACGAAGTCGAAAGAGCACTTGGAAGTTTGAAAACGCCCCCCTCCAGTCTAACCCAACTTACAGGTGCAATTATGACAGTATGGTTCAACATTCCTCAGCAACGGTACCAGCAACTTGTTGAGTCTATGTCAAGATAATATCGGCTGTTATCAGAGATAAAGATGAACCAACTCGTTATTAGAGGGTGTCTCTAATTTTTTGGCCACTCAGTGTATATGCATACAAATATTTTTTTATATACTCAGTTCGTTTTTTCAAGTATTGAAAGATTTAACTACTTTTTCGCGAAGGAAATGTGCGAGTGAATAAATCATAGACATTCCACAGACCGGACAAATTCGCTTAAAATAATGCCTAAAATTTTTGTTTAAGTATTAATGCCTGTCTACTTGTATAATATGTAATAGGATTACTTTGCATTTTTGGAAAAGTTAGGTGGTGCACACATGAACAAGACTATTGTCTTCTTTATTACGATCTATCTTCGGCTAAATTTTCAAATTATGAAAATGCATATAAACTTTATTTATTCATATTTGCAAACAAGATATAAACGTATTTAATATATTTTTAAATTAAAAGTTTTCTATAATAAGAGAGTTGGGGTGTACAGTTGCGTTAAAAAAAAACTATTAGGTTGTTCGAAAAGTTCCTTCCGTTTGGGAAAACCAATTCGTATCAGAAAAATATGCCGTCAATTATTAGACATTAGATATCGGAATTAATGTCTACTATTTAAAGGATAGAATTTTCCGGTAAGAACCAACTTTCCCAAACGGAAAGAACTTTCCGAACAACCCACTATATGAGTAATTCCGGCAAACGGTTCTAGCTATATATATGAAACAACAATGAAAAATACTGAATATATTTTTAATACTGAACATTCCATAGTAATCCTCAATGACATATAAACATTTCATGGCAATTCGAGTACACTTACGAGTGTTAAAGCAATGCCAGACAGGCGGCCAACGGCAGACAGACAGATAAACCGAATTCATAAACATTTTTCAACTATGTTCTAAAGTATATAAAATAATTCCACCAGCAGAAAAGAAATATAACAATATTTTCTTTTCTCAGATTTGCAAACCTTTGGATTTCAAAAATATGTACTGCTATAATATACATATTCTCGTCATTATAACATCTTTTATTCTCTAATTACTATATTTAAAAATGTTAAATATGAGACAAACAAACTTTTATGTGAATGCAGCGGGTGGCTGTGTGTTAATAAATTGTGTCTGATCCTCTAAAGTCTCGGAATTAAGATATTAAATTTTAAATTAATAAATTTTCATAATTTTTAACGTGAGGACTTTTTGGTCAAGTATCAAATATTGCATTATTTTATCTAAAATTGTTAAAGATAAAAAAAGAAATTCTATCAAAATTATTTATTAAACAAAAGAAATTGTAGTTTTATATACTTTTTTTTCAAAAAATCATTCGTCGTCTTATTTTTGACTAATTAAAAAAAATGGGTCGCAAATGTAGCGGGATACCTTAATTATAGTAGTGAAAGCTTTTGGTTCCAAAGTTTTCAGAAATCTTGAAATTACCAAAAGTAACTCCCTGACAGTCTTTCCTAGCAGAGTTGGGCTTTATCGATTTTCTGTTTGTTTCTTTTGTCAGAAGAACGTACGATAAACCATTAGTTTGCGAGATACGCTTGGTTCACTCCCACTTCACCTGGGAGAATATTGCTTGGGCATGAAATGATGCGGAAATAGAGGTACCAGGTCTTGGGTCAGAAAAGAGGAACATAGAAAAGAAATAGCCCTCTATCGATTCTTAAATATTTCAAGAATGTTTTTACTATGCGCTTAGCTATAATTTCGGAAATATGTACCTTTAAAAAATAAACATATTACAATTTTTCGGGAGGCATTTGAAAAAAATATTTAAAAGAAAGAAAAAACAGCATACAGAAAAATGAACCTATATCTTATTGATTATTTTATATTTCATTTATTTTTTTTATTTTATGTTTTAATATAACTTAAGAAATGCGAACTTTTACAAGTAAATAAAATATATCCTTATAAAATCGAGCAAATTAGCAATGAGACTAAAAGGAGTAGGGTAGTGGAAAAAATACTGAAAATATCTATCTGCTCTTGATTTTTAAACATTAAGTTGATACTTATTTTATTTGTAAACTTAAATAATAAAAATAAATTCAGAACTCTGTAAATTTTTTAAAGTATAATGATAAAGTTAATTTATAAGGTACAGAAATGTCATTAAAAAATCAATAATATAATTTGCTTCAAATATATGGATCTAGATAAAGTAATTTTGAATTGACTTCGATAGTATACAAACAGTTTTAACACCCTTATCCAATGAGTGTATCACATTGCAAAGAGCAACTTACATTAAGTTTCCTAATAACTTTGTTGCATATAAGATAGAGTAGTGTCTTTTGTTGTAATTTTAGCCAATTGAGCTATAAATGCGATATTCGTGGTAAAAAAGTTGTTTAAGTGATATGTCCTACATTGTAAAAAAAGAAAAATGTTCCTTAATCTGCGAAAATATAGTATAACCAAGAACGAAAATATACAATAACCTCTTCCGAGTTACCCATGTTTCCGAAAACCGTTCTTTATCCTTAAAAATCTCAGAAATGGATAAATTTTCGCGATTTAAAAAAGTATTTATAAAAAAAAAAGTTTATTTTGCTACCACTGATTTTCGGAAACGTTTCTAAGTAGTTTTTATAGTGTATTAATCAATTCGCTCTAACCGGAAAATTGTTTTTTCGGACGATATTAATTATGAATTAAATATTTTCAGCTGCGTAATGGAATTTATACATCCAAGAGTAACAAAATAATATCATTTTAGTCTTACTGTTAATTTATCATGTTTTTTTGCAAAATATATTTGGTTAACACTAAAATGATTACTTGAGATTAATTGCTTATTCCATCATACAACCCATCGTCTAACGGCTAAGCAGTACAAACTGTAAAAATTTGTCTTATAAAGCTACACAAAGGTGGGATAAAATTGGCTGTTGGAGAATCATTATCGTCAGATAACAATTAAACTGGTTTAAACCTAAATTTATAATAGCAGTTACTTGTTAATGCTATGTGTGGATAAGGGTTTTGTGGCTATCAACATATTGAAATGTACACCAACTTTCTTTTCGCATGCGGGTAATACTCAATTTTGATATATTAATTGAGTTCCTTGGAAAAAATAAGCTAGAAAATATAATTGAGTGCACCAGTAACTGACCAGTGAAACACAATACTATAGAAAACAAATATTATAAACAGATATGTTGATGTTGGTTGATATACCAACTACAAGTAATGTATTCGTGAATATCTATTAAAATCAACATATCTCTGTATTAATTACTTTTTCTATAGTTTTGTGTCTCACTGGTCAGTTCCTCGTGCACCCTTCTTACTTCATCCATTTGTCTTAAATTTTCATACAGTTATAAGAAATAAAATGCAGGATGTTAATATTAAATCTATACAACAGACTTTAATTTATATATTCCCACAAATTTAGTCGATAGAAAAGTTTCTATTTTAATCCGATACAATATCAAATATATTTGGGGCATTTTTCCGAACTCTTAAACATATTTTTAATTATAAAAATTATTAATAAACTCATATTTAAAATTTTGTGAAATATGACCAATAATGTTTACATAAAAATTAGAGGATTGTCAAAATGCAGTTATGTAAATTTACAGCTCATTCCTATAAAGAACTAGTCGTTGGGGTCCACCGTAATATTTACCCATCATGGATATCCATAAAATAAAATACGAAAATAAAACATGTGTAAACTATTTATAAAATGCATTGCAATTCGAATAAGATCGTGGATTGATGATGTCATAAACTTTAAATGCTCTATTACTGAATTGCGTAAAATAAACATCCTTATAACTCCAAAACTTATAATCATATTAAATAACGGTTTACTGCGTCGGATTAAGCGTCTCATTCCCATTTAAAATAATATATCTTTGAATTGAAATTTGAATGAAATACAGGGTCATGAAAAATCGAAGAGTGTAGAAATATAATTACAAATATCTCGGCAACTAATTATCCGATCGACTTCATTCTTTATGCAAAATTTATGTTTTTTATTGCCTTTATATCCATTCCTTAAAATAAACAATTTCGAAAATTTGTATATACCTTTTATCAGGACGAATTTTTCGAGAGTCCGAAAGAAATAGTTTCGTATAATCGACGTTACTGAAATTCAATAAGCTTCTTCCTATTATTACATACTAAGTACATACCAAATTTCAAGTCTCTATCTCAATTTGTTCGGGAGATAGAGCATTTACAGACACACACACATATACAAACACAGCCAGACGGACGGCAATTTTTTTTTTCTAAAAATATGTTTTTCGGAATCTCCAGTGTCTGAAACGTGTGAATCCGTCAAAAAAATTTTTCGATTTTCAAAACGGTTACAAGACTTACCATATACTACGCATGATGGGTAAGTAATAATGGATTTATAGAGAAAATTTACTTTTCGTCGGACTAACGGGGACGTCACTTGTTATTTTGTGAATCCACAAAAGGGAAAAACATATAAAGTTACCCGAAAAATTGCACAACATTTTTATAAAAAGGTTTTTTTTTTTATCTTTGAGGAATTATCGTTCATAGCTTCTATGTTTGTGGATATGTTAAGCACAAGCTATTTATTTTTAGGGTTCATCGAAAAAAGCAAATAAATTGTCAAAAGTATCTTTTTAAATAAAAAAAGTAGTTTTTGTACAATGTAGTCTACCCATATTTTAATACTGAATTCATATTAAAAACAACATAACCATTAATACCAATACGCCTCATAATACTAGCTGATAGGGACAGCTTAATGCAATAATGTTAAAACTTCGACTGCCTGTTTAGAATTCAATGCACATGCGTGATCTAGAGGGTAGCATAACGATATGGGGAAAAATAAAAAAATCCTTAGCCGACTTACGTGAAGCTTACATATATGTAAGTTTCTAAGCACTGTTTGAATGAATTTAATGCATTCTAGAGATTTTTTCACCGCGAATTTCATGCTTCCAGGGAGGGGGGGATTGGTTAATGTACGTGTTGGTTAATGTAAGTTTACTTATATATAAGTTAGTAACCGCTGATTGAATGAGTTTCGTGCTTTCTAGAGATTGTTGCACAGCGAGTTTCATGCATCCAGGGGTTTTTTCTTTTAATGTATGCGAAGCGTGCATGTATGTAAGTTACTAACCGCTGCTTGAATAAGTTTCGCGCATTTTAGAGATTGCTGCACTGCGAGTTTCATGCATCCATAGGGGATTTCGGTTAATGTACGCGAAGCGTACATATATATAAGTTACTAACCGCTGCTTGAATGAGTTTCGCGCATTCGAACAATCAGGAATCTCGAGATTCTCCCCAATCATAAACTGTGTGATTTGTGGCTGATAACTCACTACTTACACAGTTACTATGAGGATTTCTGTTACAAAGAAAACATTGCTTAATTCCGTTTTGTGACAATTTACAAAGTTTAAACAAAAAGGAAAAAATAGCTAAAACATTGTAAAAATAGAAAAATCCTAATGTGAAAGCTTTTTTTCCCCCTTGCTTCAAACCAAGTTTAAAGAAATCCCTACCAAATTCCCTTCTCCTTTCCTCTATTTTGCTATTGCACTGGCACTTTTTTAACATTGTTGCATTAGGCTGTCCCCATCCGCTGCTCCACATAATTACCATTCGAATGGCACCTCTCGAATTTCTATGCGGCAATTTACTGCAAAAATATCTTGGTGAAAAAAGATATTATAAATATATGTTTTTTGACGTAGTATACGTATACACCGTAAAAATATTTAAAGTTATCCATGGATATCATAATTCATTTCTTTTCCTAATTGAAGGTATTGATAAAAAAAAAATTACACCAATCAAACTTATTTATTCTTTTAAATAGCAAATGCAAACAGTCGCACACGAATAATTGTATCCATTTTCATAATACTTTTAAAAGCATATACAAAAAGTCTTATACTACCTATCATATTTTCGCATGCTGATGTATTTTACATTTTTAAAATTAAAATAACAATAACACTAACTTGCTATTCTGTAGTAAGCCTAAATAATATTTTTATTTTTATGTTGCAATTGGGAGTTTAGTTTCAAATAACAAAGCTGTGATCTTTTGTAGTTTTCTTTTTACTTTGCAAAATTCGTTGCACCCACGTTCTACGCAGAAAAAAAGTAATTTTTAAGAAAAAAATTAAACCGGCTTCGAGGAATTGTTTCTTTCCGTCGTGTTTTTCTGGCAACAGTTTATTGCTATACACACGCCAAGTGTCGCGTTATACCCGACGCAAACCCGAAATTTCAATTAAATCCGTTCCAAACATGACGCACTGCAACCCAAAATCGACCAGAAATGAAAGAAAATGAATTACTACTTTAATCGTACATTGAGGACTGATGCATATATGAATCAATTAAAATTTAACTTTTAATAAGTATAATTTCGGGTTACCACTATCTTTAAATAAAAATAAGCGAGTCATGTAATCATAGAAGTCTTCTCATAAAAATGGCGAATAATTACTCATTCAAATTTGTGGTATCTAATAAATAAATATTAATATAAAAAAAAAAAAACA
Source organism: Maratus michaelseni (assembly GCA_963931845.1). Taxonomy (NCBI): domain Eukaryota; kingdom Metazoa; phylum Arthropoda; class Arachnida; order Araneae; family Salticidae; genus Maratus; species Maratus michaelseni. The sequence goes on along the minus strand of OZ007599.1, from coordinate 284,484,985 downwards.
TTTATCCGAAAGAAAACTTTGTGCCGTGTAGGGTTTTATGGTTAACGTGGTCCATTTATGGTAACATATTTTTTATTTATAACTGAAACGCGAATTTAATCTTTTATGTACAAAAAAATATATACATAGTCATTTATGTTCAAATATAAAGTTTTTCTTATTCAAATGATATTGTAGATGTAGACTTTGTTTAAACATTGTTTACCAAAGACGACATACAAGAATCAAAATCAAATCCGAAACCGAGCCGTACTAAAAACAACAAAAGTCGACACAATTAGAAATCAACCCACAATGAAAAAATTAGCGGCAACTCCATCCAAACCGTTCCGGTAAAATAGGATTACCTCCCTGATGCAGTACTCAAATCCACATTCATTTTAATTTCATTTGTTGCAAAGCTCGCTCATTTTGACGCGCATTGGACGATGATATATTAAAATTTTTGACATGTCCCTGTGAAAAACGCCATACCTCAAACGATGACGATTTAGAAAACATAAAATTGTGCTTTTTACCCTAATGCAAGTTTAAAAAGTCTTGACGATTGGTCTGTTTTTGTGAAAGTTAAGCTTATAAAGTTTAAGAAGAAAAAAAAGAAAGAAAACCGAATGAGGGACAAATATATTATTGTTCGATCGTGATGATATTGAATCGGAACCACAAGCAGAATGAGATATTTGCAACAACAACAACAACAACAACAAAATAAGTATCGAAGTATCGTTCAAAAGTTAAGCGTCGACATACATTAATATACGTACAAATAGATGCAGAAAAATTGCACCACCTCCTTCTGTCGCAGTCAGTTAAGAAAAGCAAATTAACATGGTGATCTTGCATTTTAACATGGTGATCTTGCAATTAAAATTGCGAAAAGTACAGACTGAAAGACTAGTATCGTACTGGGAAAATAGTACAACTTAAGATAATTTTATGATCGCCTAGTGTTAGATAGAATTACATGAACATGCTAAGGCCTCATATGTTTGCTGGGAGTGATTTTCGCCTAGGCCCTCAAAACCCTTGCATTGGGCACAAGAATTTCTTCTTAAGTACGCAAATCAACTTAGTTAATTTAAAAAAGCCTTTATTAGATAATGATATAAGATTTATTTCCAAAGTGGGTGGATTTAATAAATATTAAAAACACTTAACAATCATCTAAACTACATACAAATGTCAGTATGCAAATGCAGGTTGCAGACATTCAGCTTTAACTTCTTACAGCCTTATCCAACGAGCAAATGAGGGTGCAAAACCCGTAATTGGGCCCAAAACTGTGTACGTCAGACATCGAATTATACCTATGCTTTAATTAACTAGTAAGCGGTGAAAAAAAGATATTGTCTACAATTACAATTCAAGCCTCTCTTTCCACTTGTTCATGTCATCTCTATTTTAGATTATTGAAATACTTGAGATTTTGTAAAATTTCTTGCATCTGAAGATTGAAGAGCTGGATAACTTTTTCATTCAATTATAAGTTTTAGTTTTGTAAAAAAGAATTCCTTTAATTTATCTTCTATAAGAAAATTCTATAAATAAATCTTGATTTCATATTATAAATTATATAATTACACATTTTATTTTACTGGGAAACTTTTAACCTTTTTATTATGAGGTTGGGACATATGTCGTCCCAGCGACCACTTTTTGAAATATAATCTCTGCCATGAACTTATACTAGGATACTTTCAGGAAAAATCTACCACAAAGAAATTTGTTTTTAAATTGCGGTACGAGTGAATAAAAAATAGTCGCCAGTCCTAGACCGAAAGGTTAAGGATTCTATTGTTTTATATGTATTCTAAATGTTATTTACTTCTTATATTCTGATATTATTTTTAATCTTACAGGTATATTAAAACGAGAAGATTGCTCAATATTTGAATGGGAGTAAGTGGTAAGTCTGTACTATAATCTATTTCATAAGAAAAAATAAACACGTACAAACGTGAAAAAAATCAAGTTTAAAATACATCCACAATGTAAGCAAATCCTGCTAGTGAAGTTTTTTTTAGAGAGTTGATTGTTGTGCATAGATTATTTCTATTTCACTTATCAGAAGTCACGCAATGCAAAAAACAATAAATTATTATAAACGTAATTCCGGCATGGAAAAAAAATATATAAGAAACATAAACTTGTATACTAAATTTTATAATTTTCTTTTATGTTATCTTCGTACAAAAAAATGTGAAAAACAGATTCTGAAATACTTTGTAACTATCTTTTGACATTAAAAAACGTGTTAACGCATGGTAAAATGAACAACGCGGAATAAACGTAAAATAAATACTGTAAGATGGAAATGAATATATTTGCTTAGCGAAATTAACAAAAAATCTCTTACAAAATTCCATTCAACGTAGAAATTCAAAAGAAATTTAAAAAATGTAAATTTAGGCATTAATTAGAATTATAATTAATGCAAATTATATTCAAATTATATTCAAAATTAAAAATATTACAGTTTATTATTTAAAAAAATTAAGTTAAATAAAAATCCCTCTATATAACGTTATTTTAAAGCCTTCGATATTTGAAAGATAATAGCATTTCAATTTTAAGTATTTTTGAAATAGGACAGTATTTTTAAAATTGTTATGCTATATAATAATGTCAAAGCAATAACAATTTGGAAACATGAAGCATTTATGATTCTGGCAATAAAATAGTGAGACAGAAAGACACAAATATAGATTTATGACATTCCATATAGATTTATGACAACATTTTTTGTAAGCTGAAAAGGAAGGGTCGTTAGAAAAAGTAAAATGCATGATTATGATCACTTGAAACTATTCCACAGTATGAAAAAAGAAATTCATATCATATCATATATTTTAGTAAAAAAATTCAAAATATATTTTTAAATTGGGATATTTTTCGATTGCTTATCAGCATTATTATTATAAATATTTTTTGGCACAATAAAATTTGTCGATATTTTATGAGGCTTCACAATTACAGTGTTGCCAAGTTTCACAATGTTTGAATACCACTATTTCCAAATGGAGATATTCACTTTATATAATAAAAGAATTCTGAGAATTAATAAACCAAATATTTTATTAGGAAATAGTTTTACTCAAAAATCGACTGTTTTGGTTGCTATGTTATTAAGAACTGAAATGGTTTCCGGCATTTTATTTGCTCAATTATAACACCACAACAAAAAATTTACCTTATTATCTGTTTCATTAGATGTTCCGTTTGATTTTGAATAATTAGGAGGTGCCGATTTCAACAATACCGTTAGTTTTACTTCATCAGATATATTTTTAAGATATTGAAATAAGACAATTTCTGGGGAAGATTTTCATATTATTGTTAATTTCTTCGGAACTACTAGTTTTATTAATCTAGCAAAATAGCATCTTATCAGAGAAAGTGTGGAAATAGCCTGGTGTGTTTTTGTTACATTTTTGGTATAAACGTGCTTAAAGAAACCCGTCACAAGATTTCGGAATACGCAAAAAAGTCTTTTTTTACCACTTTGGATATTCATTACGAACAGAAAATAAGACTTGATGTCTTAATTTGGTGTGTAAGATTTCTGTTGTGTCTTTGTGTTTATGGGCATCTAAAATGAAGTATTTTTAAATACAATGCGCCAATGATGTGTGGCTTTGATCAAACCCTCATGACGATTGTTGTATTTGAGTTACAAATATTAGTGAATTCAACCAAACAAATTATTTACAGTACGTCTATACGAACTTACCATCGGTAGAAAAGTACTTTATAAATTCTTGCAAAGATTTTAAATCCGCATCAGCAATTCCCAGGGAAATACGTAGATGACAGGTTAGCTGTCAGAACATGCAGCAAATTGAAGGCAGCAATTTCGTTACAGAAAATTCGCTCAATCCATTTCAATCATTCGCCCAAAAACTAAATGAGTCATCAAAACTGCTGCCTTGAAAATTTAATGCGTTACGTGAAGAATTGGGGAAATTTCAATCAAGATATGCGCAGTTTGGAAGAGTCCTATCAAAGATGCTTATAACATGGCTTCTTATTGTTGGAGCCTTCAGAAGTGTATTTAGAGGACTGCTTATGACCCAAATTTATAAAAAGAAGCCTTTTTCAAAGTAAATATAGTAATTTTATTTAATAGCATGCTAAACTTTCAAAATCTTGAATATTTCCTGTTTAATATTCCAAAAACTAGACCTGCTGCAAAAAAGAAAAAAATTGAAGTGAGGGATAAATTTGTAACCAAAATCCTAAATAATATTGCATACAGCACCCTGCTAGGTAGTATAATAAATGAAATTAAATAAATATAGTAAAAAACAATTCTATCTAGTTAGATGGAATTGTTTTTTACTTATTATTCCATTGAATTTATTCATGAAACACAAAATATATTTAAATGCAAGATTTTTTTTTTGGATTTAAAAACTAATCCGAGCCTTTCTCAAAATATTCAGCTTAAAACAAAATTTAAATGGATCTATATCTAATATCTAATCTGGAAAGCTTAACCATTAAAACACTTACATGAATTTTAGTCTAAATATTATCATTTAAATATGTTTTGAATGTTTTCAAAACATTTGGTGGTTTTTTAAGGAATATTTTCAATAATTATATTAATAGTACTGCATAACAATTTAATTATCTAATCTCAAAATGCTAGCAGTTCTACCAGATATTTTCGAATATGTGGTAAAAAACAATTCCATCCAGTTAGTAAGATACAAAGTCGATAAATTTTTACATTGACTTTGTTCGTAAAACACAAAATATAGTTAACTGTTAGGTTATTTTATTTGTTTATTTATTTTTTATTTCAAAACTAATCTGAGCCTTTCTAAAAAAATACATTAATTAGCTTTTAACAAAATTTAAATGGATCTCTATCTAATCTGGAAAATCCATTAAAACCCTTACATGAAATGTATAGAAATATTAACATTAAAATATATTTTGAAAAAAATTAAACATTTGGTGATTTTTTGAAAGAATATTTTAAATTATTGTATTAATATTAGTGCCTAAAAATTAAATAATCTAAACTCAGGTTGCTAACAGCTGTACCATATATCTTTAATTGAATTTTCCGCCAAATTTAATCAGATAAAAATGTTACAAATTCTGCTATTAAGCAAGTCGTTTACAAATTCTGTAGTTTAAATCTAAAAAAACAACTTTTCAAAAGTAAAAAAAAAAAAAAAAAAAAAAAAAAAGTTGTGGCTAAAAAATGGTGTGATATCAAATTTCCAAGCTATATTACTTATTTAACTTTTTCAATTAAATAAGTTATCATCTATATAAGTCGAGTGCCTACGTATATGTTAATAGAAATCGTTTTCTCCTGTACTAAATACACCCTAACGAGTTTCTGAAAATTCAATTTTTTTTTCAAATTATGCATGATGGGCTTGGCGGCCATCTTTGCATATTAAGCACCCAAGTCCGTAGTCAAAACCCGAAGTTCAAAATTGCTATTTAAGCAAATATTTTAAGCGTTTCATTTATAGACTTGTATGCTCTGAAAATTGTGTCTTAAGATAATGATGACTTATCTTAAAGATTCATCTTATGATTTATTTTTTAGAGTAAATAATAATTTCAAACTAGTAAAAATCAATTTCTCAAAATATCAGTCTTATTATATTTATCTGTCCGTAGTTAAAATCTGAAGTTCGAAATTGTTATAAACATATTACATTGTAAACATATTACGCTTGTACTTTAGAAATTTGGGTTCTTAGAAATATGGAAAGATGGCCGCCAAGCCCATCATACATAATTTGAAAAAAATTGAATTTTCAGAAACTCGTTAGGATGTATTTAGTACAGGAGAAAACGATATTTAATGAAAAAAAGTTAAATAAGTAATATAATAGCTTGGAAATTTGATATCACACCATTTTTTAGCCACAACTTTTTTTTTTTTTTTTACGCTTGGCTTTTTGTACTTTTGAAAAGTTGTTTTTGTGGATATCATTTCTTTTTTTTTAAATAGATTAAACATAATTTAAATAATCTGAACATGAGAAATAATTTAAAATTACATTTTACTTTCGGTCATTGTTTAAAGGGTTAACTAGAAATTCCAGTAGATTTTTCAATTAAACTAATTACACTCTTAAAAACAACATACTAAATGTGGCTTGTTATAATACTTGTTATCCTCCGTTAAAAATATCACTGACCTATCCATTAAATGAATAAAAATGGAATACGTACATAGCGTGTCAGCGCTGCATTTGAAATCAAACGTGATATCACGCTCTTTTATTATTAGCACTAGCTGGCTTCGCCTGCTAGCGGGCCCCTAATTTACATAGGGGACTCGAATCTTGTAATAATATAGTCCTCGAATAGTATAAACCTCTAACCAAACGAACCTCCGACACGGGTCCCCGCTGCCTTCGGGACCGTATAGCAGTCGTGTTGCGCACGCTCAAGTTCCATCTTCCACCACCAGGTAGCGCAATCTTAATATAAACCTCGGGCACTGAAATCGTTAAGGCTATAGATATCGAGTCGAATGAGCTATACCCCGTCGTGATCCAGCCCATATAACCAGAGATAGAAATTGTCCCCTGGTGGTGAAAAAATGAATTAAAATCGGAAATCTCTATGGATGTCAAGTCGAATGAGCCATACCCCGTCGTGATCCGACCGATAGAAACAGAGATGGGAAAGCGCCCCCCTGGTGGTGAAAGCTAATCGCGTTTGGGGGCAAAGGGGGGGGATGAACACCGGAGATGCATAATAGGATTAAGCGGTCACAGATATTTCCAGAGATGTATCACATGAGGGGTATGTGCAAAATTTAGAAAATAACCCCTCCCCTGCATAATATGATTAAGCATTCACAGACCTTTCCAACGATATATCACATGAGAGGTTTCGGCAAAATTTAGAAAAGTGGCCCCTTTAGGGGAGGGGTGAAATTGGGAGGATGGATCCCGAAGATACATAATATGAATAAGCGGTCACAGTCCTTTCGAACAGTATATCACATAAGTAGTGTGGGGGTGGGGCGAAAAATGTGGGAGTGACACATGTGGTGCATAACATGAATAAGTGGTCACAGCCCTTTGTAACGATATGTGACATGACGGATATCGTTAAAATTTAGAAAAGTGCCACCCCCCCCCACTCTTGTGTAGGCAAAACGCGCTCGACTACTCCCTATAATTTTTGACGCGGCTTTATTTTTAAAATTTATGTTATGTGTTACAAAATATCGTAAAGTTTCAAACAGATAGCCTTATTATACTTCCTAATTTTGTTCACGCCCCTTCCCATCCCCTTCCCGAAATGTGACACGCCATTCTTTTTTATAATTTTTTTATCATGTGTTATAAACTATCTTAAAGTTTAAAACAGATCGCATTGGAATTTAATATATTTGCTGAAGTTACTATTATATATAGAATAATATAGAAATAAACCCTCCTTTAGCTTGTAATTAAGATATATGAACAATTTTTAGAATTTCTGAAAACTGATTTATATTTATTTATTTATCTATTTATTTACTTTTTGTTTATTTATTTATTTATTTGCGTTGCCTGTGCATGTTTGGCATTTCTTAGCAATTTCTTAGATTTACATTATTTTATTCAATTAAACATTGTACTGTTACAATAAATTTAAATGGAAACTATACTTCTAAAACAAATAGAATTTAACAACTGGATTTCATTAATTTATAGGAAAATGACGTGAAATTGTATTCCTGCGAACGAAATGCCTGTCTTTTACAGTGTTTTTTTTTTTTTTTTTTTTTTTTTTTTTTTAAAAAACTCTTAATGTATACATTTTAGAAGGTACATCTTCCCTCAAAAACTAATTTATTTTTAAAGATCTTTCTAGAAACGTAAATTATATATTTAAAATATTTTGTAAAGCATAAACACTACGTCTGATTACTTTATTTTACAATATTATAAGAACACGCATTTTATCAGACAATTAAATGTACTAAACAAACATGAGTGAAAAATGGACCTGGGACCTTACGCGTACCGCGCTGACACTCTGCGACTGAGCCACCCAGATCCATATCCTTGACTGGCAATTTCTCATACTTATTCATGTTGGAAACAGTCATCTGCCACAGTTTGCAGTCATATTTAACTGTCTGATAAAATGTGTGTTCTTATAATTATGAAGTTTTATTTTTTTTTAAATATCTTCAGAAAAAAATGGCTGACTTGCAGATGAAATTTGATGTGATTATAACCTGTAACTGATTTGTGCTATTATAATACAGATGGTACATGGTCGTTGGCGAGTGTTATCTCTGTTTTGGCATAATTTTTAAATCGCCAAGTTAATTAACAGTTTTTTGCTAATTAAGGATAGAAAATTATTTTTTTTACACTGGATTTTATAAAAGCACATAGATTACATAATTACTTGTCCAAAAATGCAATCCTTTTTTTATTCTGCCCAATATTAAGGCCTGTAGGTTGTTTGAAAAAAAAAAGTTTGACGAAGAAAAAAGTGATCATTTCAAGTAACTCGACGTTTTTTTTTAAATCTATATCTCTGTCAATAAATCACTTATGAAGATGAGTTTGGTCTTAAAATGAAGAAATTCTTCATTAGATTCTTCTAGTTTTCGTTTTTTTTCTGCGACGCTTGGTTTATTTGATATCTGATATTTTAATCTGGCATGTTTTGTCGATTTAACATTGCGAAGTTTCTTTCTGTAAGTAATCAGTAGCGGTCTTAGGTCCAGTTCTTGGCGTTGTTTGTGTAGCGTTTTTTTTTTTTTTTTTTTTTTTTTTTTTTTTTTTTTTTTTTTTAAGCTTGGCTTGGCAGAGCGACCGCCCTGCTTGATAATAAATGACAATTTACAAATCCAAACTAAGGGTGCCAGACTCCTAGGAAATTCCAGGAGTGTATGCATTTTGTAAAATGATCTAAAATTGTTTATTTAGCTGCATAATGAACTATATTCTTCCTGTATATTTATAAAAAAAAACATGTACATGTGTAATACATCATAAAGTCATTAGCCTTTCTTTTTTTTTCTTAGGTCATTTCATAGAAAAATTGCATGAAAGAAAACGATATTTTAGTAGTGGTAACGAGAATTTATCGAATAATTCGTATTTATATAATACCACGCGTCTGTAACACCTGAAGAACCATCATTTGTTTTACTTTTAAATATTTTCATTGTAATTTGAATATTTAAACTAAAGAACTCGTCACTTAAACATTGATAAAGACAAATTATCGACAAATTAAATTTAGATAACATTGTCTGTATGTATACCATTGCATTTTTCGTTTCTCTAAATTTATTTCATAAAAGAATTATACAAGATAAGTTGATATTTAACATTGATATCGGGACAGTATCTAAAATATTACTAAACTATTACTTTAATCATCGCTTACAATTTTTAAATGATTAATTTAAAAATCCTATAGGTGAAATAAAGTATACAAATAAAGCTTCAGTACCAATCGGCTACTTCGGCTTTATTATAAATCTGGCCATAATTTCTTGAAACGACTTTAGTTCGTTTAACGACTTCCACAAAGAAAGCACTGTGTGGGTAATTTCTCAGCATGTGATTACAAGCGAGAAAGCTGCAATTAAGAAAGACGATTTTCCATATCGACCTGTCAAGCGCACGCTGGCAAGAGCAAGAGGATTTTCCCGCAGTGTTTCTTATTGTTGTTTATCTAATGTACAAAATCAATGCTTTACAGTAATTATAGATACTGTAAAAATGTCAATGCATTCAGAAATATAATCGAATTCTTAAATATATAGGTAGTAATAGCAGTAAGATTTAAATTGTTCTTGAAATAGAAGCTAAAAGAGTGTTAAAGAGGGATTCAATTAAATTTAACAATGTTGTAGCAAATTGAAATAAATCAATGTAAAAATATTTGTAAATACTTGTAAAGCATGTCTCCGAAAACTTTTTTTCTTATTTTAAACATATTTTATTTATAAAAAATCTTGAAATATTGTTTTTTTAATAGAAAAATAGATTGTAAAAACGACGGAGATTAATAAATCTGTCTTGCGGCTTATCGACAATTATCTTCGATTTTTAAATGATTCATAATATATGCTTTACGATAATATATTTAACTAAAGGTACAATATTACTCTTTCATGATTACGTGTAAGATTTAGATCTCATTAAATGTTTTAATTTTAGAATACATTTATTAGTTTGTCGTATAAAGTGTGATCACGATATGTGCTTTAAACTCTATAACAATCTAAAAGAATAGTACAAAATAAAGTAATTTTTAATTAATTTATTAGTATTTTGTAAGTACTGTTTATTAGTACTACGTTTAAGTATATATTGATTATGGTTTAAGTATCATTTATTAGCAGTACTACTTATACAGGGCTGCCACTGGCGACTACTTTTTAATTATATATCGCACCACTTTCGTAAAACACTTGGACAACATGTACAAGAGGAATATTCAACAAAATTAATTTTTTAAAAATAGTGGTGCAAACAGAATATAAAAATATTTGCCAGTGGCAGCTCTGCTTATATTAATGTGAAATGCAATGATTTAGAACCCAATATTTTACGTTGCTAATGTTTCACTCCCATTGAAATGAAAAATTCACAAGTGATTTATTGAGATCTGAATGTTCGGATTTTCCGAACATATTAAGTTCAATTCAGTGTGAAAATAATAAAGAACAATTGGGTAAATGTCATCGAAGATCACACAAAGCGGTTTCGTTTAAAGGGTTTCCTTTCAAAACACTTTAATAAATCCAAATAAATTTCATTTTCCAAAAAACAAATCATGTTTTTAATAAAGTAAAAATTTTCCGGTCTATTTTTCTCGTTTTATCGAATATCTGAACCATCCCGATAGCGGGCGAAGCCCGCTATTACACTCTGTCATGTGGACTAAATGCGATATTAAAAAAAAATCAATTTCAAAATTAAACATGTTGTATAGATACCTTCAAAATGTTAAAATATGCCAATATTTCCATAATCAGGTTTTTATCATGATTCAATACGTTCCTCAAACTTATATATTTACTATTCTTCATTACTCATATTGATACCTTCTTTGTATTATTCTCAAACATTTGTAAAATCCGTTATGACGTCAGATTAATTTTCTTTTTAATTCTCTAATGACGTCATATTAAGCTGCTTTCTGTACATACACATACTCATACTTCTTGTATTATTGAGAAATGATTGAAAATTAATTTTTATTACCAATATGCGTCAATCATTTTTATTTCATATTAATCTTTTTTTCAATTGGTGAAACTTTTTTTTCATTTTCATTTTTCACGTGGAAATCTTTCAATAGAAAATTAATTATTATAGAAGGAATTTTATTGTGGATTTTTAATTGTTGGTAACTGCTATAATCATAATTGTTTAAATTGAATAGGAAAAGGCTGTTAAATTTTTCAGTTTTTCATCTCTCTATATTAAAAGAATTCGGGTTTTTTTTATGATTTTGAGCTTCATAGCAGGTATTCAGCTATAAATACACAAAATTTCAAGTGTGTAAGTTAAATAGTTTCTAAGAAGCGGTTCTGTGACGGACAGACAACGAAGCGGGAGTAATAGGGTTTCGTGAGATGAGCGAAACCCTAAAAATGATTAATTGGAGAAGTTATTTATGCTCATCGCATTTAACAAGTAGAAAGTGACAATTGTTGATATTTCTCGTTAACATTAATTTATAACTTGACTTCAATTGTAAAATGTGGTTAGAGAAAATTTAAAACAAACTATCGTAAAATATTTAAATATTAAATAACTGTCAAATTCTTCAATAAGAGGTTCTAATCTATAAAGATAAAATACTGCCAACATTATTGTGTTTAGACATTTTAACCAAAATACTTTTTTCAAATTTTTGTATGTTTTAACAAATAAAATAAACAACAGAAATATTGTATAATGTTAATTAAAGACTAGACTTCCTTTATATCTGTATCCATCAAAATCTTTGAAATCTGATCTCGGGGTCTTTTACTTAAAAAACCGTCACATTACGAAAGAAAGAATACCTTTTCTCCAAAGATTATAACTTTATTTCTTTTGGCTTTAATTATTTTTACTTTGCTAATTCCTGTATAGATTTTATTTCGTTACATATTTTCTACCGAATCTCTGGCTTGGAATGGGAAAAAGTACTTTTCTTAATAGAGTGAAGAAATGTTAATTTCACATTTATAACAGTATTTGTTTCACTGGACCATATATTGTAAAATTTATTGAAACGGTATATAGTAAAGATTTTTTGTAATGTATGCATAAATAAGAGGTAGTTTATTTTTTTTAATTCATATTATATACTTTATTTAAAGCTTTTATTTTTTTCCTTTTCCTCCATCAGTCCTTTTGCTTTTCTTAAAGTATCAATTTTACAAAATATTTTTGGAATTTGTTACATTTTAGAAAATAGAAAAATCCATTACATTTTAGATTTTTTTTTAAAATCCATCTTAAATGTATACATATCAACATATCAGTTTCGATCAATGTTTTGAATAATTCAGATAAAAAATAGCAGACTTATGTAGAAACTACAGATAACTAAAAATAAAAAATACAAGAAATTTCAATGGAAATTCAAGGTTTAAGGAAATCCTTCCGTTAACTTCAGAAGCCTTTTTCAGAACCTTTGTAGACTGCTTAATAAAATACCTAAAAACAATAGCTTACCACGGTTTACAGAAATATATTTGAAGTAAAACCTTCCCTTTGTTTTCCATCAGTTAGAATATATTTTTTGTTGATTTTGGAGATCTACTGGTTTCTTATTAGTAATTATCCGAAAGGTTAGTAATTACAAAGTTACACTTAGTCATTCTCAGTTACTCTCCTTTGAAGAATTACTACAGGGCCTTGAAAAAAGCAGGAGATGATGATAGATAAATTTGAGTCCATGCTTGGCAGCTGACTGAAGATAACCTAGATCATATGCTTGCCGTAGTGTTCTATAGACCTATACACGCCCAGCTGTAGGAAACAATGTGAATGAGAATTCGTTTCATCTATTACTTTGTGGCATGTATCGTTCTCTCAATATTTGTGATCGTGCATTAACACCAGTGAAGCGGCTTTGGAATGACTAATTTGGTGTAGATATGCGTTTTTTACAGTTCCGTTGTAACTGTAATCGTAAATACTAGATCATTAATAACCAAGTTGAGCTTTTTGGTAATTTTGGCTGTGATGGACAACTTTTTGGGGATGACAAACAACTCCAAAACAAAAAATGTTTTTTTTTTTTTCGCAGAGCATGGGCTTTCGTTCACTCCATTGCTTCGTCGGGTATGTTTCTTATTCTACGCAGACAGTAGTTCAAGAAACGCTCAATACCTCTTCAATTGTTCTGATTATAGCTGCCAGAAGATGTGTGCCAACGATTTGGGCTCTTCGGAAATCTGGCAGTTCTTAAAGCTTGCGGCAAACACACTAACACTGAGCTCTGACACCAATGTTACCAGTCTGCGACTTTTATTTAAAATTCAGATTGTGGGATTGCTACCCAGTTTCTGAAACACAAATATTCTCCCTATTTAATGACAGATTGGTAAGTCGAAAATTAGGCGAATATTAGTATTTAAAAAATGTGAGGGCAAACAAGCTATCTAAATATAATAAATGCAGCGGTTTGGTAACACTGTCTCACACTTTCACATTGGCTCTTCAAGGGTAGAATATTATATTCCTTATTTGCACTAAACAAAACTCTTGTAGTTAGTCTCTTTTTTCATTGACTAAAAAACTCAGTCATCACCGCTACTCAAAATGATTGTCGTTTCCATTATTCAAATCACCACTTTTATATTTATACACTTTAAATGCTCAAAAGAGGATTTACATTTTGGCACCAATTTTATTTGTCGTTTAATTTAAATTCATAATAATAATAGTCATTTCACTTATTTGAGGTTACTTTGGAGCCATTTTGAAATGTATTTAATTTCAGTTTAATTGAAATACATTTTCTTTCCCAAACATTTCTAATTATATTGAAGAATACCCTTTTAGACCGAAATCAATATTTTCTATACTGTTATTAACTATTCCACTTTTAAGAAATAGAGATAAATTCTCTAATATTCTATATACATTCTGAGAGCAAATCAAATATCATAAAAGTTAAGTATTGTACAAAAAAACTAAAATGTCGCTGAATTTCATATATAGCTTTAATACTCTGGAGTATGTTTTAAACGCGTCTGAAAAAATTTTAAAGTTAAATTCATGATACAAACTTATCGATTAATTAAGTGTTTTTCTTTTTCTCAAGAGAAGGAGTTAATCCCAATGGATTTGATTAATTATCCAAGTTAATGTTCATTAAAACGACAAATATTTTCGAAACTTCTTACTAATTTTGAAAAATTACTGAACTATATCAATTTCAGTTTTATGTATTAAACTTTTTGATTATTCTTCATTTTCTAAGGATTCTCTGTTAATAGTACGATTTAAAATTTTGCGAATTGCTATTAATTTCTTAGTTTAAAAGAAGAGCTTTTGAAACAATCTCTATACATCCTCAAAGAAAAGCAAATATCTGTAGAATTTTAAAGTTGCAAAAGTAATCCATGAAACATCGATGATAACCGCTTAATTTTACCTAGATCTGCAAGTTTGAAGTGTACTTTACACACGGAACCCGGAAGTTAAAAGCTCATAATTTTACTATGATAATTCTTTCTTTTATATAGTTTAATCACTTTAACTTGCCAATCAATCTCTTTTTAAGTCAATACTGTGGAAAACTGGGTCATTTTAAATAAAAGGAAAATCCAAGATATAACCTTGAATTTAATGCATAGTTCGCTATTCAAAATAAATCCACATATTAAAATTCAAAGTACGTCATATGTATACATGTCCAAAATATAAGGATGAACGAATGCTTTTCCGTAAAACAATTACCTAACAGGAATGCAGACACGAATGAAAATATATTTACATACAAATATTTTAATCACAGGTTTATAAGTATACATCGTGCCTCATTTGTTTATCCGATATTTTCTATCATTAAACAGTAAACTCGCGACGCTTTATAAAACTAATTGTTAAGTTAAATTAAACTATAAAACTAAGGTTCATTATTGAAAAATTATATGTGAGGTTCTTTGCAGAAACAAAATAAGAGTAATTTGCATTTTCTGTTTTAGGTATGCATTTACAAATATAAAGTTTGAGATTTTAAATAATATAATTTGTACGAACCATTTCTTAAACTAAAAAAACTAAAGAAAAATATTTGATATAGGGGTCACCAGGGCTATTATGAGAATAAAATTCGAAAATTTTCATAGTCACTTTCGATTTGTTAAATCTAGTCCTAAATAAAAAATGCTGTAATTTGTGTTTTTGGTTGTTTTACCTGCTTGATACAAAATATTGCAGGACATAAAAATAAAGGTTAAAAAATTAAAACTGGTTCATGTTAACACCACAGAATGAGGCTAATATGAAACAGTTATAGATCTAAATCGAGACACCATTATATTTAAATGGTTTTAAGCACTAAGAAAATGAGAGGCTTGTGAAAAGGTTGCCCTGTATCTAACGTTTTAGCGGTATTATTCAAACATTTTTATCTTTCATTTTCTTGAATTTTGAGATATTTTTCATGCGTCCACAAGGATACTGAAGAGAATCCATTATAATTAATTGTCTTCATAATTTATTAAATAATAATGTGTGTAAAAAACTAAAAAGAAAATATTTTCAACACTTAAACGACCTTCTTATGAGTTTTTATAAGTAAACTAGCTGTTACCCGTGACTTCGTTCACGTAACATTAAAAGAAAAATAAATGTACTAATCAAGCAAAATATTTCACTCCCAATAATTAAAAACGTAAATAATTAACTAACCCTTTACCACATTTCATAGAAGAAAATACGATATTTCTTTGTTATAGCGGCCTTGACATAAATCAGTTTAAAAAAGGTAAAATTTTGTGCCAAATGACCGCGAAAAGGAAACTGCAACCAATGGAAAAAGGACGGCCAAATAAAATCGTGTAAATCGACGAATTGGGTAAAAAGGAATGCCAGTTTTACCTGATAAACCATTTTACTTTTAACGACTTTGAGAAACGTTTTAACAGCCATCATTTAAAAATAATTCATTGGAAATAGTATATGCTTTTTCTTTAAATTCAATTCTTGTGAATAGGGAGGAATAATTCTACACCTAAATGCAAGGAGCTTCAATTGCAAAGCTTTTTGCAGCCCAAAATGACATGCAAACGTAACATTTAAATTGAAAAGCTTTTTGCAACCCAAAATTATATGTAAACATTACTTTTGCATGTAATTTTCATTGCAAATTAACATTTATTACGGTTCAAATTAAAATTAATTTGGGTGCAAATTACATGTAAATGTTACGTTTGCATGTAATTTGGGGTTGCAAAAAGCTTTGCAATTGCAAGTGTTACGTTTGCATGTAACAGCAAATTTGTGTCCTTGGTTTAATCTATAGCTGAAACAAATCTTGATTTCTTGACAATATGCTGACAGGCGATTTTTTTCTCTGCAGAATAAATTGATTCATAAAGTTTGAATATGTGGAAATGTGTTTTTATTTTTCGGAAATTTTACTGTAATCAAGATTTTTTTTCACCAACTATTCAAATTGAAAATAAAATAATTATTTTTTCAGTTTTAATAAGAAAATGGCATAAAAATATATTAATCCGTTTATTTCTCCTTTTTTATCCACAAAAATGGAGTAATTTAACTACTATTTTTAGATAAATTTCGTTAAAATTTACAAAAAAAATATTAATATCTCGGAATCTAATTCAAAATTTTAAATTCTCAGAGTTTATATGACATCCTCGAATCAATGATAACCGGTGTTAAGTAAATCGCGTTGCATTAAGGGGAGTAGTTGCGAAATACACACAGTCAGATTTTATGACTTGTGTTCAATTTTATTTTCCTAATAATCTTACTGATGCTTGTATTATTAATCACAGAGTTCAGAGAATAAATAGAGATGAAATGTTCATGTTTGACGTGATGCTGAAAATGCATCCCTACAGTCGGCCCAAACAACTGACGGCTTGCTTTGAAATCCTCTCCCCGTCCAATGAATCCATAGTCATTGTTCCACGTGCAGCCTCTCTCCATCCAATGAAGTCAGCCCTTGGGCCTAAATGATTTGAGCGATAACCGGCTTCATATTGCAAACCGATTTTACAGTTCATCACCTCTCTATTCTTTCACTGTACTCAGTGATTATTAATTTATGAAATTGATACACGATCCATTTGAAACATATTTAAAAATCCCGTTTTATTATGACGTCACTTTGATCCCAGAGAAATCTCTTTTCAATGATATAATTCTTGTTAATTTTCTTTTCCTGGCAATAATGGCGTGAATTTTAGCAGAAAACTCACATCTGTTTGTAACTGATATTCAAGCTTATTATTAATCAGTATCAAAAAAATATTTCAGTTATTCATCTTAAATATGACGTCCATTATGTATATACTTTTATTATACACTGATAGTCATGCTCTTTGTAATATTACGAATATTTGAAAATACATGTTTTATTTATGACGTCATATTTGGTCCAGCTAAGAAGGATCCTTTTCATAGTTCCATGGTTCAAGCGAAATATTTTTCTTAATAATATAATTATTGTTAATTCTTCTTTCTAATTATAACGCAGTTTTTGACAGAAAAAGATATTTTTAATGTAACCGATATTCATACTTCATGTATAATAACAAATACTCCATATTGTTGTTTCAAATATCACAGAAATTCATTTTCTTTTGAATTATTTTCATTTTTCACGTGAAAATCGCTCAATTAAAACTTAATTGTTGAGGAAAAATTATTGTTTCGCATTTTTATTTATTGGCAACTGGCAACGATAAAGTAAAATGGTTAAATTTTATCTAAAAATGTCCATTGATTCTCTATGAAAATAATAAAATTTTGAATTATTAAGAAAAGTATTTGAATAAGATAAACAAAAACCAGTCTATGTTCATTTCCGGGTTATAATCCACCTATATGCAAAGATACAGGGCCATTATTTTCTCCATTTTGACGCTGGCTTCAGCCTAACATTTGCACACAATCGGATTTATAATATTATTAGGATTTTCAATGGTATAACACCCGTTATTGAAAAAGTAAAAATCAAAAACTTAGTCTACAATCTCGACTTATTTATTTAATTCATTGTTCATTAATACGATACAACCAGGAAATTTAACAAGTTGGAAATTATACTTCAAACGTGACAAATGAGGTGCGTTCGTACTATAGCTAGTTATATAAACATTCAGATCTTGATGATTTTTAATTCTGTGAAATGAATTATATCGTCTGCAGATTAATTTCTGTCATAAAATAAGTATCTCGGTCGCTTGACGATTAAACCTCGGAAGCTCCTCTAACAAGAAAGCACCGATTTTTTTTTCTTTTAATTCAAATTTCTTAATAAATATTTTTATTAATATCTCCTAAAGTTTTGATTCGATTTTTAAAAAAATTGAAATGTCTCGACAAAATTCTGCAAAGATAATATATCTTAAATTCCAAACCATTCGGTTGGGTAGTTTTTGCGTTGTTATATGCGGACGGACGGACAGACAGACGGACGGACCAAGCGACGACAATAGGTGCTACGTATTTATATAATTACGAACGCACCTAAAAATAGTTGTGTATAATGTCCAATGCAATCATTTCATCTTCAGTATACACGAAATCATTGATTTTTAGAACACCTCAATCCTTGGACTTAGTCTGTACTTCGTTTATGAGACAATATTCCGTAGACATTGTATCAATTTCTTCCGATTTGGCATTTGCAAAGACATCGATCAATGATTCTTCATCATTACCCTGCACAGAAGGCAATTCTTCTTTCTCTGTGCTGTGTCCGTTGAGCAGTGTATCAATCAACTTTTTTTTTATTATGTTTTTGTGGATTTATAACTCCTTCATTTTCCTTTAGGTACACCTGCTTTTTAGGCACTAATTTATATGCTTGTGCAATAATCTGCATTTTAAATGTGTGCTTTACTTTTTTCAACTTTCGTATTTTCTATTCCCATTATATCATATTTATTTGGTTTGTCTTTACTAATTATATTTATAATTAGTAAAGACAAGACTATTACTAATTATATTTATAATTTCTAGAAATATCACAGAACATAAATATATAATATAAAATGTCAAAAAAATTAAAGAAGTTGCCTTCCGATTATTTTTCCTCAGTTACATTTTTATGTTTCTTTCGTATTACATCTTACAGGAAATAACTACAAATGATAAGAATATAATAAGTAAAATTTGATACGTAATGTTATCGCTGGGTGATTATTTTATGTTTTTCTTTTTATCTCATTAGTACAGAGAAATTTTAAATACTTTCTTCCTCTATCGTTTGCGGAATAATTAGTCTTATTAATTTCTACCAACTTGTTCAATATCAAAGTATATCAGAAACAAGTAGTTAAAATAGAATAAAACTTTTTTTTCTTTAATTTAGAAAATATATATATATATTATTTGCAAAATAGCATGAGTAAGCGTTTAGTATTTCACTAAAATACAATTTTGACAGTACATGCAAAATAAAATAAATGTTAAATAATAATAATTAAAACAAAGTTTTAAAAATATAATTTGTTACATAAAAAAGGAACAGTAGAAGTTAATTATTAGTAAAAGTTCAATTTCCCCCCCCCAAATTTTTCTAAAATTATACTGCATTAAATAACTTAGAAAGTAATAAATGTACAAAATTTTGAAAGGCTTAATAACAAATTTTAAAACTTATTTAATACAGATCGAATACCATTTGTCCACTCTGTATATTCTTTGTTTAAAACCATGAAGAAGTTTTATTTTTTATGTAAAACAAGGTAACTTATATATAAATAATTATTTACCAAGTAACTATGTGTCTAAAACATTCACCTAAACATCACACATATAAGACTTAAATGAATTCATTTTTCTTTAGGGTACAAGACATTTTCAAGTAGGAAAAAGACTATTCTGTGCTCTTTTTTAGGGTTTCATTCATCTCACGAAACCCTATTACTCCCGACCCGTTGTCTGTCTGTCACAGAGCCATTCTCAGAACCTATATAACTTACAGAGGTGAAACTTTGTGTAACTTTTAACTGAATACCTACTATGAAGCTCAAAATAATAAAATTAGAAAAAATCGTATTATTTTAATAAATAGAAATAAAAAACCAAAATTCTAACAGCCTTTTCCTATTAGATTTAAACATATTTCGTTATAGCAGTTGCCAACCATTAAAAATCCACAATAAAATTCTTTCTACAATAATTAATTTTCTATTGAAAGATTTCCACGTGAAAAATGAAAATGAAATAAAAAGTTTAACCAATTGAAAAAAATATTAATATGAAATAAAAATGATTGACCCATATTTCTTAAATAGACATTTATAAATGGGGAAAATATTATATGCAGCAATGTTATATGGAAATAATTTTGCCCGTCCGAAAATACTTCTTCCTCTTATGCCAAAATTTAAAACAAATAAAACTACATTATAGGGGTAGGGAATCTATCTACCTTTATGCATATGTAATTAAAACAAGCTTAATTCGTAAACTTTTAATTGGTAAATAATACCCCTAATTCGTAAATTAACAGTTTACGTTGAAGTATGTATAATTATTGTTAACATACATTAAAAGTCTACATTATATTATGTAAGAATGCACTATGAAAAGAAATATTCACTCTATAGTGTAAGAATTTCACATATAATTATCTTAAGGTGCAGTCAGTTAAATAAAGAGAAAACACCACAAAAATTACATATAACAGAAAAAACGGAAATACTCATTCTACTAGAAATACTCATTCTACTCTTCTTTCAATTAGTAACAAAAATAAGCTTATGCGTCGTCTCCTTATTGAAATTACGCCAAATTTGATGTTTTCAATGCGAAGAGCTAATTGTGACATCAGATTTGGGTTTTTTTTGGTAAATTTTACTTTAGGATACCATACGGGAAGTCATTTGCTGAAGTGGTTTAAGAAATATGAAGGTTTAAAATTTGGAACTCCTAATGTGACATTAATTTGTAATCGTTGCAAAAAAGATTGCAATGCCGGTAGTTTTTTTAACAAAACTCAAAATCTACTTGGTGAATTGAGCTGTAATTTTAGATTCGCATATTTAAAGCTTCCAAAAATAGATCTCTGTTAAAAAAAAATATATATTACAATTAATACTTTTTTTCGAAATTAATTTCAAACGATATATTTTTCTTGAAATATATTTTAGAGACAAATATGAATTGGAAACTAAGCATCATTTGACATAAATTGATTTCTAGAAGCTGCAAGTGTTCGATAACAAAATTACAGCTCATTCCGCTTGGTGGATTTTGAGTTATGTTTCAGAAACTACCATCTCATTCCAGTCTGCTTTGAAACCCTTACAAAGCAATTTAATATTAGGAGTTCCAAAATGTAAACGTTTATAATTCCAAAACTACTTGACCGAGTGACTTCCTGTTTGGTATCCTAATATAAATTTACCGAAAAAGTCAATTATGATGTCAAAATTAGGTTTTCGTATTGAAATTGTTAGAGTTTGGTACAATTTTACTAAGAAGACGAACTATAAGCTTTTTTTAAATATAAATTGAAAAAATCACAGTTTCCAGTCAAAGACAATTTAAATATATCTTAGACAATTTTTTGGCTAAAATGTATAGGGTGTTCTCTTTTTATTTTTGCCGACTGTGCATTATTTTTTTTTCGTATTTTGTTTTTGTTTAAGTTTTACATATATAATTATATTTATCCTTCAGTAATTATATAGAATTATTAGTTGCTTTAATTAACTTTTTTAGACTTCATACTTTATTAGAAAATTTAATTATTAATTTTTATTTATTACCTTACTTGTGAATTACAATTTACTAAATGTTTGGGTTTATAGCTACTAATAAAAATAATTTCAAATGAAACAAATAAAAAGGGCAAATAAAATTTATTGCAAATTGAAAAAAAAATTCAGTTTCATTTAATCTTTATACCTCATTTCCTTAATCTTTTCACAATTTTATCAATTTCTTAACCGGTTTTAAAGAAGTTTTATTAATAATTTACGTTTCTTTTTTTTAAATTGAATATGCAATTATCGTTATATTATAGCAGTTATATAAAGTGACTAGTTGCTGTAATTCGATCTCTCCGACAATATATTTTTCTCTAAAACACCTTACTTGTGAATTACAATTTACGAAAAAGTTTGGGCTACTTATCTTCTACGAAAAAAAAAATCAAGGGAAACTAGCAAATGAAAAAGACAAGAGAAAATACACTGAAACTGGAAATAGAATTCAGATTGATTCACTCTTTTCACCTCTTTTCTTTATCCTTTCCCCCATTTTACCGATTTCTTAACCGGTTTGAAAAATGTGAGCTTCGCGAAAACAGATTCGATTTTTTTCTGGATTAAATAAATAGTGAGTAAGATTTCAGCATTTTGACAGATTTCTTCATTAAAACAAAAGGAAAAATTATTTTTTTGATATTGGGATACATTGTATCGGTTTGGCTAAAACAAAAAATAATAATTGGATAATTTTATACTACAAGACTTTAAGAATATATAAAGCTCATTGCTTGATGTCAAGGATTTAAAACTCAAATTTCATTTTGCATTAGAATTACGCAAATGGTAAACATTTTATAAAAGATCATAGATAATTTTATGTATTAGACTAATTATGAAGTATATAAATATAGTATTTCAACAAAGTAACATAGATAAGTTGTTAAATGATCAAATTGGGAAAGCCAGAAGTAAATTATAGCTATCTTACCAGCCCTACATCAATCAGTTTAAAGTATGTCGAATAACGTCTGATAAAGCTATGAGATATAATACGTAAATTGAACGCAATATTACAATTATCATTAATAATAATTATATATGTTTGTAGTCAGGTCACTGTTAGCTATCGCATCCTCGATGCCATGAATAAATGGATGTGCTCTTTATTAATCGATAAATTTCACTAACATACAAATTCTTTATACTAATGTGTACACATAGCGGCACACCTTCCGGTATTATTTAAGTCAAATAAATATAATTTAATCTACAAAAATTAATTAACCAATTAACCAACAAAACAATAATGTTGGGGTCTTCAATGCAATTTTATTTAATTTGACAAAACAAGTATTTCCAGAATTTAAAAAAAAATCCTCGTT
Organism: Maratus michaelseni; assembly: GCA_963931845.1. Taxonomy (NCBI): domain Eukaryota; kingdom Metazoa; phylum Arthropoda; class Arachnida; order Araneae; family Salticidae; genus Maratus; species Maratus michaelseni. The sequence goes on along the minus strand of OZ007599.1, from coordinate 284,461,720 downwards.
GTCAGATGCTCCAATAAAATGTTAGTTGTTTTAAATATGAAGAAATAATCTTTAAAAATATATTTCCAATAAAGTACGGGATTTAAATTTCGTTTAATCGGTTTACAGTTTTAAGTCCACCAATTTGACGATCACTTACCGTTTGTGCCAGAATTAAATAAAATTCCTTGTTGTCAGATACTCCAATAAAATGTTAACTGTTTTAAATATTAAGAAATAATCTTTAAAAATATATTTTCAAAAAAGTACGGGATTTAAATTTCGTTTGATCGGTTTACACGCTTACATCCGGCAGATTTGATCATCACTTACAGTTTGTGGAGCTATAAACATTCTTTAGTATCTGGTCTTCTAATTAACGTAGATGCAAAAGGAAAACTGTTTTGTAAAACCAAATAAATTATTAAGTCATCAAAATCGAAAACTGAAAATGTTATGTTTTGAGAAATACGACCATTTCAACAAATTCGGAAACTTTAATCGGACAGTTTCTGTCATCCTTATTTATAAGGCAAGTTTTTTAATTCTATATCAGTGTTAGTTTGATATTTAATTTTTCGTGCGCATTTACCCGTTTTTTAGCCGTTGCGTCAACGCTACGCCAGCGCGTACTGTGTTAGTTTCTGTTTTATAAGTGAATATTGATTGATTTCCTTTATTTATTAAAATTGCTGTTTTATTTTTTATTTGCAAAAAACAGGAAGTTCGGCAGCTAGGCGTACCTGATAAATCACTGCTACATAGAGAATATTAATTAAACGAAACACATGTAAAAATCGACAAAACACTTCTTAATAAGACCATAAAATTAAGAGTTATTTTCCTTTATTTATGTATCACATCAGTTTGTTCAACACTTGAATAAAATGCACGCAGTCATACAAGGATTTGATACAACAACATAAGTAATAATTTGTGGTTTCAAGTATCCAATTTTTATTTTTTAAGCAATTTAAACAAAATGTTTCCAAAATATGCATACACATTTCTTACAAAAATTCTCTCGAAATCTATAATATAAAATAGTAAAAATAAATTAAGATTATCATCAAGGTTACACTTAAGTACACCTGTAATGCTTTAGTTTATAATTGCAATAAAGAAGGGTTTAAATTGTTTATTTTAAGTCATTTGTTTTTATAGTTTTGGGTAGTATTTAATAATATTTAAAATAATATTGGAGGATTCATTTTTGTTTTTATAGATGAATAAGAATCATCTCGTATGAAAAAGTGAAATTATAAATGTCGTACACGATTTATCTCAAAGTACGAATAACAAGAAAGGACATAAAAATATCCGTACTTATCTAATGGCTTATGAAGTTTGTGAAATCATTCTTAAAGAAATAACTACTTCTGAAAATCCGTTCGTGGTTTTTGGCTCTTAAAGTAGAAATATGATTCTCCCTTGCTTTTTTATATCCTGTTTATTTTTATCTGTTGCATCCCCGGACGAAATTATTAAATATGGTGGTTTTAAAAAAGAAAATAAGGATATCTGCCAAAGCATATACAAAAGTAAATAAAAGAAAACTGCCCAGTTAAACTGACGGCATTGAGCTCACAGGCTATTCACACTAACTATAAATTATATTCTTATTTCAAAGAATTTGAAATAAGCCCTCGAAAAATGAAGAAATCGACAATATATTAAGAGGGGGGAACCATCCCCCGTTTCTCCTTCTTATAATTAACCAATGAACCCATAAAACTAATCAGACAAGCGCCTTACCACAATGAACCTATATACAAAATTTGAAAAAATCGGATAATTCTGCATGAAAAATCCATTTATCTAAATTAATGGGGGGTTAGTCCCCCGTCCCCCCTTTATACTTAACCAAAGAACCCCCAAAACTAATCAGAGAAGCGCCTTATCACAATGAACATATATATAAAATTTGAAGAAAATCGGATAATTCTGCTTAAAAAACCCATTTATCTATATCAAGGGGGGTTAGTCCCCCCCGTTCCCCCCTTTATACTTTACCAGTGAACCCCCAAAACTAATCAGGGAAGTGCCTTACCACAATGAGCCTATATACAAAATTTGGAGTAAATTGGATAATTCTGCATGAAAACCCAATTTATCAAAATTAAGGGGGGGGGTAGCCACCGTTTCCCTCCTTTACACTTCACCAATGAACCCCCAAAACTAATCAGGGAAGCCCATTACCACAATGAGCCCATATAGAAAGTTTGAAGAAAATCGGATAACTCTGCATGAAAAAAATAATTTATCTAAAATAAGGGGGGAGGATTAACCCCCCCCCCCGTTACCCCCTTTATACTTAACCTATGAACCCCCAAAACTAATCAGGAAAGAACCTTATCACAATGAACCTATATACAAAATTTGAAGAAAATTGGATAAATTCTGCATGAAAAAAACCATTTATCCAAATTAAGGGGGGTTAGCCCCCCCGTTCCCCCCCTTTATAGTTAACCAATCAATCCCCAAAACTAATCAGGGAAACGCCTTATCACAAGGAACCTATAAACAAAATTGGAAGCAAAACGGTTATTTCTGTCAAGAGTTATCGCGTTACGTACGTACATACGTACATACATACAGAACGGGCGGACACATAAGCTCTCAGGCCTGTGAGCTAAAAAACTGCCACTTTATCACAATTTATATAAAAAAATAATTTTCTTTCACCCATAACTATTTTTCTAAAACTAACATAAAATAAAATCCGTGTGAATGTTATCTAACTTTTAATTTTTCTGAGAACACCTTTTCGATTATCTAAATGACAGATGTTTTCAGAAAAGCCCCATATCCTACAAGATTGTTCCCAGATTTGAAAGACTAATCATTATTAGTCAATGTGGAATCGTTAGCGCATGTAGTTGGGGAAAATATTATACGGACTCTACTGCTAGTCGGAGACGAACTATCGTGATAGAGAAAAACTATCACACATAAATAAATAAATATTTATATATATAAATTCATGTACTCATATCGAATATATTTGAGTATGTTTGGATAATAAATTAACCTATTCTTTCTAAACTTTTAAACATCACATGTTATCAAACTCAAGCGAAGCGAAAATTTTGTAATTTATATTACAGAGTGTGTTCGCACATTTTTTAGACGCTTTCGGCGTTGTTTTTTTAACGTTTAAAATATGAATATTGCTCTCTGAAATAATCTATATGATAATCTTGTTTTTTTATTCTAATTCTGCGTAATGCTTTCGATGGTAGAAGGTTTTTTGTAAAATTTACAGGGTTATTGCTTCCCATGCCTCTTTAAAATCTTTCCAGATTCGATCAATCGTGGCGGTTTTGCTCTTTGAAAGAGTTCTTTTCAGCAGACCAAATACACAATAAACCTTAAGAGAAACGTCAGGTGACTTTTTAGGAATATGTTGAAAGGTATAAATGCAATACCTGTGTGAGTGTGTAATGTTTTCAACAAACACAGCGGTAGTTTTTGAAGTATGAGCGGTAGCTTTGCTTTGATGCAGTTTCACCCTTTAAAAGTCGTTAAAATAAAGAAAATAGCATTTTTTCTGTAAATATCGAATGTAACACATTCTCTTAATAATATAATGAATTGATTGTAACATTTTTGTCCAATATTCTTATTTTTATTTTCCCATTGTAAGATAAATTTGCGACAGTCATAAATCCTTACCTGAAACTTCGTTTTCAGCTTTGAAATGGGCTCTTTTTTTAATGTATTTTTTTTTCATTTTGAGTCTTTTTACTAAGAATAAGTACTGATTTTCGGTATAGATCTTTCCAATTAATACTGATGTTTATTTTGCACTTAGAAATTTTTATACTATGCGCTTTACAATCATTGTAAACTTCCGAATAAGAATATTTCTTTTCGGAAAACATGAAAAATATCCTCCGATTCACAGCTAGTTTGAATGCGCCATCTTAATAGAAGAATAAATATGAAAGCATCAGACAATAATATGAATTACAAATAATAAGTTGTTGAAAGAAAGTTTTCCTCTAAAATAATTCCATTTTTAAAAAATCATTTATCAAATTTGTCTAAAAAATGTGCGAACAGCCTCTGTATGTCATTTATGGCAGGATTAAAGATGCTCATTAATAGAAAAATAATGCAATATACCCTGGAAATAAGGGAATAATATTACATTTTTATTCCTCGGTAGTAACTATAATCTTGCGCCTCCATTATAATGCGTAAGGTTACATCGTATTGTTGTTATGAATACTTCGTATATTCATAGCCAGTCAGTCTGGTCTGTGCGCTGAATGACATGGATATTTGTGAAAAAAAAATTAAATTCAAGATTTCGCAAAAACTTTAAAAGTAAGTGCTCTCTATTAAATATTTAATATTTTTTTTCTTATTTTATGTAATCATCTGTACATTCTGTAAATATTAAATTAATGTAATTATTAAGTTATTCAGAGTATTTTAAAATTATATAAAAGTCCTTGAAAACAATGCTCTTGTCATAATAATATTTGATTTGGGTATCTTGATAATAATTGAGGGGCCCTCTGCAATAATATAAGTTATTTATTCTCTGTTATCTGTAAGAAATAACAAGGCAAGTGGAGTTACCTTGAATCTCAATTTTCAGATTTATCTAATGTATTATTCAGCATATAAGGAAATATAAATTTTATGATCTTAAGCAAAGAAAAGATGCTAGAAAGCTATTCTTAATAGGAATATATACAAAGAAGTTATATTCTAAATTAAAATGTTGAAAGTAAATTTAAAAGCTTTGTAGCTGAAAACTCCATTTCATTTGCCTTGTTATTGCAGATGGTCGCTCAATTATGCTATTTTTACTAAATAAATAATCAATTAAATGGTTCTTGATATTTTGAGCGAGAAATATATGCCAATACATTTTTACTTTAATCAGTAATAAATGGGAAGGGGTGGGGGTTGGGGTAGAGCCCCCTTGACAAGAAAAATATTTTTTCCATTTAACTTATTTTAGTTTGGAAAGTGTTTTATTAAATGTCTTTTAATGTTTAAAAGTGGTCAAATTAACTTACATTCGTAATAGTCGATAAATTGAGTACTATGGCAATTCAAATTGCACAAAACTATCCATACTAATTAGGTAATCTGATCTCTCTATAACCGAATTTTTTAGTTAGAGCCTGGTCATTCTCAGACAAAGAAAACTTGTTGGATCATATGCAGCGTATTTCTTATCACAATTATTTAGCAATATTGTTTTGTAAGGGAACATTTACAATTACCCTATTCATTATCTGGTTAATATTTATAAGAAACTTAAAGCGTTTATACTGTTTTGAAGCCTGAAATAAAATTTTGTGCAATTGGAAATTTTTTATATTGAATTTTTCTTTTTAGCTTCTATGTTAAAAATTTACGTAATTTTGTTTGTTGACTTTTGCAAATATATTTTTTTAACGAATTTTTAATTTGAAAACTAATATAGGAATGATATTTATCCCCAACACGATTCTTTAAACACTATTTTATTGGTTGAAATATAAATTAATTACAATTAATGTGCATTTCTTAGAAAATATATATTATGTATTCTTCTGATTTAAAATTTTCCATATTTCAAAATATAACAATATTAATTAGTGAAACATTTTGAAAACAGTAGAAAGCTACCATCACATTAGAATAAAAATATCCTTCTCCCCCCCCCGGAACAGTCGGAACATTTGAGCGAAATCTTTGTTTCGTTATTTTAAGGTACTTACAACAGATTTAATACAAATTAATTGGTCTCACTCTATCTGAATTCGCTGTTTTGGCGAGAAAGGCAATTTGCGGGGAAATTTGAATTTTGGCTTACCAAATGGAATTGAATGGATATGAAATAATTATATTAATCATGAATGTTAAAAATTTGCTCCTTCAAACATTTTTGTGTGTCCCTGTAAATGAACTATATTACCAACGAACAAATTATATTTATACTCAATTAACGAACTCATTCAAGATACTCGCACTTTCACAATTAGGTTCGAAACTATTTAGTGTATTTCGGCCGTTATCATGATGACAGGTTTTGCATGTTTTGCTTTTGTGTTTCCTTGTAAATGAACTACAAGAGCTACACATTTGACTAAAAACTCACGCAAGTATCTTGCAAGATCAATACACTGACCCAACTAAGTTCAAATCGGTTTTGTATTTCGAATGTTATCGCAATTACAAATTCTTCATGTTTTCTTTTGTCTGTCGTTGTGAAAGAAAACATTAAGAGCTACATATTTTATTAACGAACTCATTCAAGATAATGGCAAGATCAATACACTGTCGAAATTAAGTTCAATTTGGATCAGTATGTCATATTTGCACTAGATATAGGTATATGGAACGATGTACACGTTTCTTTTTCGGTACATGCTAGTTAATTGTTGACTGATTATTATTTAAATATGTTTTAGGGTTTTTGCATAATATACCCTCCATTACGTTTCTCAACTATTTTTTTCTATTAAGGTATCCACACACCTTTGGAGGTGATTTTAATTTTTTTTTTATTTCCACTTATACCAATTTTCTATAATGACGTTTAAGGGAAAACTTTGAAAAAAATATATAAATTTTAGCGCTTACACAGACATAATTTTTTTAAAGTGAAAAATGGTCAAAATTATATAAAAAATTGACATTTCCGCAAAACATGATAACTCAAAAACAAACTAATGTATTCACATTTTGTAAATTGCATAATAAAGAAAATAACTTTCTCTAGGACATCGACTATTCGTATTGTAATAGCATCTCTATCTCAGATGCTGTGGTAATTTAAGTACTAATGTAATGAAAAAATCGTAATTTTTTTTGCAACTTTGTCACTTATACCTGTGTAAAAATAAAACTAATTAATATATTATCATTAGTGTAGTCTATTCCTTCAATAAACATTTTAAAAATAAATAAACAAAATTCAAGGCATTTCATGCCTAATGTTTTGCTATAGGGTGTCTTGGGTATACTAAAAATTTTAAAAACTTCATTTTGAGAAAAAGGTAAAAATAACTTTTACACACAATTCTTACTATAAAAATAATCATTTTCCTTCAAAGGTTTAACTATTAACTCCATGTATTCTCTTGGACATATAATCCAATTTAAATGCTAAATCTCGAAAAAAAAAGAATGTAAACAAACGAATCAGCTTACTTTCGGTTTGCAGTACGGTACTTCCGGTTGTAAAATTCTTTGGCAAGCTGTAACAGCTGTAATTTTAAACGACTGTAACTCGGGTTCTAATTAAGATACAGACACAATTTAAGCAGAACTCGGTAGATAAAATAGCGGACTTTAATATTATTGCAAAAATTAAAAATTAATATTTTTATCGAAAATGACGTTTTAAATGTTTACGGATACCATCATCATTTATTTTGTGAATGGGATAAATATATTATTCAATCATTAATATATTTTTTTTATCCAAAAATTTATTTTTACGTAAATTAAAGTTTAAAAAAAAAAAGATTCCATACATGCTTTTGAAATTTCCGTTGTTAGCCGTGGATGTCCCCATTTCGAATGTCACGAATTTTGATGTATTTTTACTGAACTAGAAATGGTTGAGAACTTTATATATATCTCGTTCTTGATTTGAAAGATAACCATCATTAATTTAATAAAAATAATATTTTAAGTCACGCATGTAAAGCTTCTTTGGAAATATTTATCTTAAGTTTCATACCCTACATTGAATAATCCTGGCATTATGAAACGAAACATTGTGGATTTCTATCAGCCGTATTTGTATCCTGCATTAAATTATCATTAAGGAAATTACCCAGTAAATTCTTATAAAATAAATTAAGCAACAAATAATGAAAAGGCTATTAAACTACCTGCATAAATTTTAAAATAGGTGAAATATGAGCTCTGGATAATAGTATAAAATGTTTTGAGTTAAATTTGTTGTATGACTTTTTATGCTCAAAAAGTGAGGTTTTGCATAGAATGAATGGCCCATATAGGAACGAAGTGATTGCAATGGGTCGATTTCCAAAGAAATCAACTTAAATTAGTTTCTCTTATTTCATAACTACCGTATATACTCGTGTATCAGCCGACCCCCAAATTCGAGATGAAATGAGATTTAATACCAATAATTTACAATGGTTTTCTCCGTCTTAAATAATTAAGAATTAAATGAGATTAAATAAGTTGTAGGAAACCACTTTGAATTACTGGTATTAAACGTGTTTTTGTCTCGAATTTGGGAGTCGGCTTATACACGAGTATATACGGTATTTATAATACCAAACATAACATACCAAAAAGTATATTTAACAATTCTTTTTCCCCTTTTTTAAAACAGCAATTTAGCTCTTTTGTTTAAGGAAATATTATTTCCCTCTGTATAGAGATTGTCATTCGTTTATTCAAAAACTCTATTATTTTAATGGGATTTTTTTGAACTATTTCATGTGGCATAATATTTTTCACGGATACGTGTGTTTGAGAAAATCCTAAGAGAAATTGATTTCTTTACAACTTTTATGCATCTAATCACGCAAAGTCAAGAAAAGCGATTTTAAAACGTTTATGTTTTGATTCATGGTTGAAACCTTAAACTCGCAAATGCGCAAATATGATATATAAAATTATATTTTGAGTTAAAGTATTTTTTGTAGTCAAATGTTAGACTATTTTAAATTACACAAATTTTTGTTTGATTATTTCAATATTAAAGATACAGATTACTCAGGAGACGTAAAGCTGAGAAATATTATATTAGATGTCAATTCAAACAGATTCATAAAGTTAAAAATGTAAAAAAAAATGTGTGATTTTTTTAAATTACAAAATTGCTCAAAGTTTATAAACCTATAGAAGATGTTGAGTGTACATAGTGTATACGAAATAAAAGTTAAAAATTAAATTAAAATAGAATAAAGTACCAGGACTTGAAAATTAATATTACTAAAGTAAAACAAGAAAGGAAAATCATGCGTAAATCATAGTTTATGTAAAACTTTCCAACACTTACAAAATAATTTTGAAATTCTTTACCCTAAGGTAAAAATCCGGTCGTGCGCGCTAAAAGTCCCTCAGGACTTGGGTTCGGTGGTCATAGACGCGCCGTGCTCTCCTCAGGCCCCTGGCGGCGCAGCCTAGTTTTTGCCCTAAGGTGAAAGATGATATCTAAGTAAGCAATTTGGAAAACGCATTTAAAAATCCAATTTGAGGTATTACCAACAATAATCGAAAAATATCGGAACTCTTTTGTGCAGCCCTGTATATTATTTGTAAATCTGTATATATACTAAATAGAATGCTAAATTTTAGTTCAGTTAAGAAACCGAGACGCACAGTTTAAAATTCCCCTTCTGTAATTTTCGTCAATGAACGGAAAGGTACTCGAGAACTTTTCTGCTGCCCTGTATATGATCTACAGAATTTATACGCACCAAGAAATAAACAAATAATGAGTTAAATTTAAAAACACGTTCAGCAACTGAAAACGCACTTCCAGCGATTATTGTTAACAAAAAGTACCGAATTTGTTTGTGCGTACCTGTAAATAAACGATGAAGAATTCCATACACACAATAATCTGTAATAAGTCTCTTCTAATGAACCTTAGTGATATATATCAATTTCAAAATGTTTAAAATAGTGAAACATTATAAAAATAAACCGCAAACGATTTTTCTCCGTAGACAGTAATGTAACGGAATTCTTTTGATCGTCTCTGTAAAGGATCTATAAGTGTTATACACACCATATTCTATAGTAATCCTCTTGTAGTGCACCTCAGTGATATATATAAATATAAATATGTTTCAAATTGTATAATATCATTAAAATAAACCGCAAATGATTTTCCCGGATAGACAGTAATGTAACGGAATTCTTTTAAGTGTCCCTGTAAAAAAAGTATAAGTGCTATACACTTCATTTTCAATACCGAACATGCCACAGTAAACTTTAATCACTTATATCAATTGAATGGCGATCCGAATATTTTTACTCGAGTTAGAGCACGGAGAGACGGCAGACAGACAGACAGACAGACAAACCGAATTCATAAACAATTTTCAACTGAGTTGGAAAGTGTTAAAAATGGAGGAAAAATGAGTATGTAAATAAATGTTTATGGACCACGGTATTCAAAAGCTGCGGAAGTAATAATGAGAAATCTACGATACATGCAAATGATTAAATGCAAGATACAATTGCAAAAATAAATAAATAAATAATAATAATAATAAAAAGAAATTCAAAGAAAGGAAAATGATAATAAATTCGAAGTGTTACTATGGAAAAATATTATAAAAGTTTATAATATATATTATTTTCATTATTATTATAAAGTAGATTTCAATTGTCACAATACATTTCGTGTAAGACATTAGTTATAACTAATTTTTTTATAGAAATTTGAGTAAAAACACAACTTGTTATATTTAATACTGAAAGACTATATAAACTTATATGCAGTTACACGCAAACATTGGGGGGGGGGGGAAGGTAGGTTGGAAAAAATGCTATGATAGAAGATATGAAGCAAAATTACTGTGTTTAATATGTATAATTTTTTTTTATAATTTTTATTTTATTTTCAGTGATGTAGTTTTTTTAAAGAGATGTAATTCGTCGATAATATTTCAGTATTTTCCGCAATTTATTTTCTGTAGTGATAATAACGGCCACAGTAATTGACTCAGACGTTTTGTTGCATTTTATACTCAAATGTATCACTCAGATGTTAAGTAAAGAAATTGTTCGTTAAATATTCCAGACAGAAATAATTCAGTACCAATTTACTTTTAAAAATTCTGCCGAACATAAAATAACTAGTGTGTCCAGCTCCATTGGGACAGAATATTTTTATTGTCCTATTCAGATACTTGTTTGCTTTTAGATTAACATAATTGTGCCCAGAATTTGCTCAGTCACCGAAATATATTAAAACCGTTAGCTGTATGAAAGGTGTACGGCTATATCATCATTTTGTAGAAAATAATCTCATTTTCATGTGCAATGATCTACCATAGGTTATAGTGAGTATAATATGTATGCATGTAATTTCTAGATTATTGAAAACATATATATAGCTTGTCGTACTGTACGAAGTAATTATTTGTAAGTCTGTTTCTACTTCTAGTACGTAGAACTAAACTTCCGGGGCTTTTTTATGGACAATTTATACGGACACACATACAACTGGGGGAAGAAAGCTTCGGGTATCATGTAGTAACATCAACGGATTTTTACCTTACGGAAATCGATATCGCCGACTCTAACATGAAGTCTCGTAGTTTGTTATTAATTCAGTATGTCCACATTAGTACGCGACATATCTCAGAAAGATATTAATATTGAATTTTTTGTGGCAGGAGGAGGCCTAAAACTGCGTAGTTATAAAGTCTGATATTTTGCTTACTAATGAATATTATCCACAGCAATTATGTTTGGTGATCACGCCTTCGTAGTATTTAGAATCTGAAATACACTACGAAAAAACTGCGTGCCTACGAAAAAACTGCGTAAATATGTAGAGCTTTACATAGAGGTTCTAACCGATTAGCATGTACACCATTTTGATGCACTAAAATTTAAAGCGTTTTTAGGAGATGTTTTATGAAATAAATCTGAAGTATTTATAAAAGCCCATTTACACCAAATTATTTTACATAATCAAGTAGAAAACTATATTAAAAATGATAAATTGTTAGTTGACGGGAAGGAGTGCTTTTAAAAATGAAGGACAAGCAGTGGAAATGAAACTCATCATACATTAAACTTAACTAGACAATAAAAACTAACGCTAGTAGAATACGTAACTGTTTGAAAAATATGCAGTTTTAGTGAAATGTCGTCAACTCAATGTAAAATGTAAATTTTCAAAAACAAAATGTATTACTTAAAAGTTACACAGAAATGCGAGATATCAGTATTTCAAAAAACGAAAATCCTACGTATTTTACTAGAAAACTGTGTGACGATTAATTTTAAGAAAACATCAAGTTCATTGATTGAAAATTGGCGTAGAAAGATTGTACACCGAGTTGAAAGTGCTGTTTTGAAAAGGGGTGCTTTAAGTTTTCATTACTGTATACTCGCTGTGGCCGTGCTCTAAATCTATATCTCCAAACTTGCTTTCGATATCGATTTCTTACTAAAGTTATAGTATTTTTGTGAGTATAAAGAGTACTTCTAGTGACAAAAATAATTCCTTAGTTTTGAACCAGTCAAAGTGTTTAATAATCCTTAATATTTCGATATATTTTAAAGAAATTATTGATGAAATATTTCAAGAAATTTTATCATAAAAATAGAATGCCACCTCTGTCTACTCGGTACTTTTTGCTTAAATAATTCTCGTTGTTATGTTTAATTCAATATTTTCATTCCGAAATACTTCTCGGCGCTCCGTATCTTTCCCTTATTTAGTCACAGAAATCTACGTTTAAATAAAGTGAAGATAAGTATTTGGAAATAATTGTATTAAAAAAACAGCTAAATTGCAACACTAAATAAAACATTTAAACACTAAAAATGTGTCTTAGAAAGGTACTTTATTTCTCTTTGCCAAATAATTTATTTTCTGTCACTTTTTGTTTTTTCTTCCGTTTTTGTCATTTATGAGTTCTTTTTTTATTTCCATAATGAATATTTTTCTTTTACTAACACCGTGTGAGAAGCCTTAACTTCAAAACTAATCAGATTCATAATATTACGAAATTCGCAAACATATTTATGAATCTTGATACTAACCAATGCATTTGCTCGTTAAGAATACCGAGATTTTCTTGAACAAATATAAACACACTTCATTAATAAAAGAATAAAAGAGATAACAATTCTTTCAAATACCCGAGTTTGTTAAATAAATACCGTGTTCATCCTAATTTACTGTTTCTTTGCTATCTTAAAGAGAAGTGGGAATAGTCTAACAATTTCTTCAGTTGTGTTCTCTGTTTCAAATAACTGATGTCAATGAAGCTAATGAAGTAGACGATATCTTTACTTGAAAAATTGTAGTTATATGTATTTTATGTCATGTTTTTCACAAGAATGGAGGTAGATTAATGGATATTTGAATATTTTTTCATCTTGTTGTATTATATATATGTGTGTGTGTGTGTGTGACCAAATGTATAGATTTGGGTGCAGAATTCGTTTACTCTTTGTTTCTTCACAAAATTAATCACATTGCTAGAAGTAAATGAAATACTATATCTATTTCGAATGAATTATTCTGAAATACATTCGTCTTAAAGACTTTGCGAAAAAATATATTAATAAATGTTAAGCTAATTATTCTTTTACGCACAGAAACTATTTAAATTAATGACATATGTTTATTTTACATTTCTATTTCGCTTACGCTGATTATACAGTAGTAATATGTAGTTATATGTATTTTATGTCATGTTTTTCACAAGAATGGAGGTAGATTAATGGATATTTGAATATTTTTTCGTCTTGTTGTATGATATATATATATGTGTGTGTGACCAAATATATAGATTTGGGTGCCGTATTCGTTTACTCTTTGTTTCTTCGCAAAATTAATCGCATTGCTAGAAGTAAATGAAATACTATATCTATTTCGAATGAATTATTCTGAAGTACATTCGTCTTAAAGACTTTGCGAAAATAAATAATAATAAATGTTAAGCTAATTATTCTTTTAAGCACAGAATCTATTAAAAATAGTGACATATGTTTATTTTATATTTCTATTTCACTTACGCTGATTATACATTTCGTTTTTCTTATGAACAGCATACCTGTAAATTCCCGCTGAATATTATTTTTCAGTATTAATATTTGTATGAGAATATTCTTCGTTAAATTATTCTTGCAAGCTGATTAAAAACATTTATATCATTTATTAATTTAATTTTTAAAAGAGAAAATTTTTCCTGTTAATCTAATCTTTTATTTACAATTAGAATGTTTACAAACTAATCCTATTTATTAAAAGCAAGAGTTTTTTTTAACCACAGTGTGGGGTTCATATTTAAATGTCCAGTCAAAACGACTTTTTAATTCATTCCATAACTTATTGTTAAACCTATCTGAAAACGGCTGTAAAACAGGGAAATTCTACAAGTATCCCCAGTCAAACAGAGCAATTTCTATTCGCATGGATAAAAAGTTATTTTCAAAAGATGTTATAAGGTGCGTCTCAAAATTATATGGACAGGCGATTTTTCGAAATAACAGCTAAGAAAATAAAGCAATAATCACGAAAAAAATAACTAGCATATGGAATCATAACATAAGTTTATTACGATACAGAAATGTTATTTTTATATCACAGATTGTTTGTAAGAATATAAAATTCAAAATAAGCTGTCTCAAAAATATATGGACAATGAAACGAATTGCCTTTATTACAACCGTATCAGAAAAATTTGCATTTTCCGCGTTCTGTGCTTGTGACGTAACCACTTCGAAATATAAAATCACTGCTCTTTCTTCAACTGTCGAATAGTTGGAAAATGCCTCGCGAAGTTGAATTCTCTGCTGCTGATATTGCTAAAATTTGGCGTTTAAAGGCTCGAAATGTTAAAGTTTCGGATATTGCAAAACAAATGAAGCGTAGCAGATCTGGAATTTATGCAATTTTATCAAAAAGTGACAACACGATTGCAAAAAAGCGTTCAGGTTGACCAAGAAAAACATCTCTAAGACAAGATAGAGAATTTTTCGCGAGCAGTTTCAACCCAAAAGAAGTCTGTTCGTGAAATTGCGAGGACTTTGGCGTTTCCTATTTCCAGATCTACTGTTCATCGTCGCATACAGGTAAGCGAAAATCATAAATATCGCAGAATATGTCGGGCACCTCTGTTGAAAGTGCACCATAGAAAAGCTCGAGTTCTTTGGGCTAAAAAACACATGCATTGGACGGATGAATGGTTAAGTGTTTTCTTCAGTGACGAAAAAAAATTATATTTAAATGGACCTGATGGCTGGGCATACTATTGTCATGACTTACGAAAAGAACTTCGCGAGTTCTTTAGTCGACAAGAAGGAGGGTGTTCACAAATGGTGTGGGGCGCATTTTGTTTCAACGGAACAACGGATATTGCTTTTCTTAATAGTCGACAGTGCTCTGACGATCATTAAACTGTCCTTAAAAGCAATCTACTTCCAATCGGAAACATCTTAGGGGGAAAAACTGTAAATTCCAACAGGACAATGCGTCGATTCACACGTCCCGCTCAACAGCAGCTTGTTTTAAACATAATCAAGTGACTGTTATAGACTGGCCAGCCGTCAGCCCAGACTTGAATCCAATTGAAAACCTTTGGAGAGTACTTGCACGAGATGTGTAAGCCCATAGTAGGTAGTTTTCTACTATTCAGGAATTACAGCAACAAGTAGAGCAGAGTTGGTTCTCTTTACAGCAGCACATACTCCAAACACTAGTTGGAAGCATGCATGTTAGGGTTTTCAAGATAATTAAAAGGAATGCATACAAAATTTGAATTTAAATGCAAAATATTCGAAAAGACCATATATGTTTGGGACAGCCTATTTTTATTTTTATTTTTTTACAAAAAATCTGTAAAATTTATACTTTATTTTTTTGCTGTAATAAATTTATGTTGTGATACTAGATGCATATTATTTTTTTCGTGATTATTGCTTCATTTTTTAAACTGTTATTTCAAAAAATCGCCTGTCCATATACTTTTGAGACGCACTATATTCAATATAGATAAATTTATATAAGATGCATTAACATTAACATTTTCCACTTGTTTTCAGCTAAGAAGTAAAAAAGGCATAATTTCTGCCATTTAATAATATCTGGAATTTTTATTCATAGCTGCCATCATTCCGATACTTTTCGTAGCACCTTAGCTATATCTTCTGTATCAAATACATACGTTTCAAATCTAAAAAACTGTATAGTAATTTGCTTCATCTTTCTTCGTGTTTTTTATTTAATTTCATATATAACTAAAAATATCCGGATAAAAACATATTTATTTGACTGTGGTCAAATAGACCTAAAGCTGTGGCGAATATCGGTATTTTGGCAGATATGGTACAATAGAAGTGACGCAAGATTGAAGTTCAACAAACAATCGATGAATATATCGTCAGTGATTGTTTTCGACAAGCTGTTTATTTGCAACTGTTCTCTACATTTATTGATTTTTATTAAAAGGAAATAAAACATTCTCATAAGTTAAGGAATTATAAAAATTAGGAAATATTTATATTTATTAAATAAATACGAAATAGACGGCCTGTGAAAAATTTGTAAATGCACCAGATGAAAATACATTTGACTGTTTCAGAATAATTTTATTCTCATTTCAAAAAATCTGCTTCGTGGATCTTTTCCTCGAAAACTTTTAAAAAAATGTTTCACTCTTGTTTTTATGTCATTTTATTAGGAGTAAATTATATAGGATATATCTTCTTATCATTGTTTAAAATCTATTTCTTGAACAATTACTTCTAGAGGTATAGTTGCAAATTCAAGAATGTTTCAAATGTCGATTTTCCCGTTTAAATGCCAAACAAATGTTGGAAATTCCTAAAATTCAAACTACTATAACTTTGTATATTTTGGTCGCACAGAAAATAAATACCTATTTTACTAGATAGATTATGAATATTTTTTAAAAATATAACTTATAGAATACAGGGATCATATAAAATGAAAGGCCCCTGAAAAGCTAATAAAGTGTTTTATTACAAAAGGCGATAGAATTATAGCGCTACTTTGAAAGAATATTGTCGTCTCCTAGATTGTGAAGTTTCCCGATGTGTGCGAATGTTCTAAAAATTTAAAGAAATTTTGAAGCTACCGGAGAACAGGGAGACATAACTGGAATTAGAGGTCAGACCGCAATGAAACCTGAAGCTGTACAAACTGTTGAAGAACTAATTAATTCAGATACTGAAGATCCACATGAAAGCGCAAGAAGTGTGGCCAGAATCTTGTCTATGGCATGGGTGACATTATCTATGTCATTTTGCGTTATATTTTAAAACGTTATCTATACAAAATTAGCATTTTACAGAAATTGAATCTTTGTGATCCACAGCAAAGAATTAATTTCGTAAATTTATTTCTATACAAAATCGATGACGAAGAATTATGGTATGTAAGGTTTTATGGCCAAATGAAGAGCATTTCGCTACTTTTATCGGAACAAATCAATACACGGAACTGCAAAATATGGAGCTCCTCCAGCACTTGTTCTGTACCTAAAGATTTCCCCATATTAGTGATACATAATAAGGCATCTGTACAAAAAAATTTTCGTAATTAGACATGGCATTAAAACAGCCAATCTGAAACATTAAATTCTACTGTGTGGATCACGCTGTTTTGCGTCGGCAACATGTGATTGTTCCCATATTAATCTCATATTTTAAGAATGTGTCGTATTGTATAATACAAAAATTTTTCAAATTAGCAAATAATCATTTAAATTCATTTAAATGAGATAACATTTCGTAAAAACAAAAATTACTAACAATTAAGCGTCACCTATCGGTTAAATATTGTACGATTTTCATTGCATAAATAGTTCCCGCATACTCTAAATTGTCTAAATACCAATACCTTTTTAAATACTGTTCATAGTGTAGCTTCTAAAGCCCTTTCAGACTGTTGTGTTTTAATTATGTCCAACATATATATATATATTTTATTATTATTTAATCTTGTATATATATATATATATATATATATATATACACACATATATATATATATATATATATATATATATATATATATATATTATATATATATATATATATGTGTATACATATATATATATACATATATATATATATATATATATATATATATATATATATATATATATATATATATATATATATATGTGTGTGTGTATACATATATATATATATATACATATATATATATATATATATATATATATATACATATATATATATATATATATATATATATATATATATATATATACATATATATATATATATATATATATATATATATATATATATATATATATATGTATATATATATATATATATATATATATATATATATATATATATATATATATATATATATAATTATAATATCTATGAATTTCAAAAAACATATCAAGTTCTATTCTACTTAAATCTCCAAAGAGATAATCAATGATACTGTGTATACAGAATACCACATAGCTAATAATTAACATGTGCAAACATAATATTACCATAGCTGATGCTTCAATGGTAATTGGCCAAATTTTACTCATACCAAAAGAATATTGAAAAAAGAAATAGAGAGAAAGGGGAAAAAAAAAAATTATAAATTGGAGTTGCAATTAAGTAAACACAAATGGATTAACAAATTAAATATGAACCATACACAATGGAAAATTGGACCACATGTGAATTAAATATGAATTGGACATGGAAAAACACATGCACATGTACTCATCAGCCTGGATGCACCCACATGTGTTTTAAATAATAATTCAGTGTTTCATAATTCTACTGGCATAATGCTAAGATCAGTAGAATCATCCAGGTACACTGAATTATTACCAGACAAAAATTGGAAATATTAAAATTTGGAAATATTTAAATAGGAAATAAAAAACCATTAAGAAAATACAATATATTTCACTCACATCGATTATCCAAAAAACTGTAATTAACACCTCACTAAATTACCACGAGATAACAGTTTTGAAATAATAAAATTGGAAATATGAACGCGTAAAGTGTAGATAAAATATTTTACTCACAATAATTATACAGAATCCTTAAAATGTCACAACGTCTACATAATATTCACATCCACATGGCAATGCATCATACATGTTAACTAAGTCGAGTTGAGAGAAATGATTTGTAAGACAAGTTGAGAGCACACTTTTTTTAAAACACAACCCCATAAATGACACCCAATCACAAAATGATTCAAAAACACTCAAAATAATTCTGGTTTTAATACACTTATAACAAATTTATATCCGTGAATATATATTACTCCATCCAATTTTAATTCCTGAAAGTAAAATTAATATACAATCAATAGCTCCCTCTATAGTTAAATTAAATATAATATTAACAATATTATCTACAACTACCTGAAAGGTAAAGTGTCGCCATCTATTGGTATTATAATAGTTCATAATTAATATTTATTTAAATATCCACTTTATTAGTTACATACTCACTTCATTAGATTTATTTATATAAATAAACTTTAAAAAACAATACTAACTTGTAGTTTTACTTAAAATTCAAATAAAATATAATACTACTATATGAATAAA